>JAVJAQ010000653.1:0-97288 GCA_032362365.1 Zygogramma bicolorata
TCATTGTCTGTTGGTTGTGGATTAGATGTACATTGTTCATGCGCATCACTACTACAGAAGTGAATCATTTCGGGCTGACGTTCTTTCATAAACGTTTGACTTTCACAAAACTTGACATCACAGGCAACTATTATTTTCCTTTTATCTATATCATACATCCTATAGTTTTTTGATGTTGATTCGTATCCCACGAGATACATTTTTGTTGCTTTTGCATCCCATTTCGATCGTCCAAGTTGGTTAGGAATATGAGCGTAGATAGCACAACCAAAAATTCGAACATGATTGAGATCGGGTTTATCTCCGAACCATTTTTCATACGGAGTTTCTGTTGGGCATTTCGTAGTTGGAGATCTATTCAAGATATAAACAGCTGTTTTGACTGCTTCTGGCCACAAGTTTTTGTTCAGTCCGCTAGCAAGCAATACACTCCTGGCACATTCTTGAACTGTTCGATTTTCTCTCTCTATTCTGCCATTTTGTTCTGGAGTGTAGGGAGAAGATTTCTCATGTATAATTCCTTTTCCTGCCATAAAACTTTCGATTTGACGATTGGTAAACTCTGATCCATTATCCGTTCTTACTGCTTTCACTCGTCTACCACGTATATTTGAAATAATTTCAATGACAGAAGCAAATTTTTCGAAAACTTCTGACTTATTGGAAAGGATGTAAACGTATTTGAAGCTTGTTGCTTCATCTTTGAAAAGCATAAAATATCGGGCACCACCAATACCGGTCACATTCATCGGACCACATAAGTCTACATGGATAAAATCTCCTGCTTGTGAACATCTTTCCACGGCTGTATAATGAGGAACTCTCTGCATTTTTCCAATTTGGCAATCCTCACAGAAAAAGTCATCTCCATCTTCAATGTTCAGGCCTTTAACGATAGATTGGCTGGCCATGTTTCTAATAGTTTTGCTACATATATGCCCCAAACGTTTATGCCAATCTTGTAAGGTAATAACTTCAGCAATGTCAGCTATTTCATTCTGTCGTTGTCGGAAACACATTCGGAACTGATTATTTTTATCCTTCAGGCCACTTACTACCAAACGATCTTGTGAATCTGTTGATATTTCTAATTCCAGTTATATCTTAATTGTGCTGTTTTTACTTTAATAAAACTTCTTATTTTCAATAATCGTTTTTATTCTCCATCTTGTTACATTCACTTTTTTTCAACAACCAAAACAAAAACATTCGACAGAATCACAGAACAACATTTTAATTGACAGTGTTGTCTTATCATAGAACATGGAATACGAGAAGTATAGAAGGTGTGCATTGTACTTCAACACTCTCCCTCAATGCACATCTTCCAAACCTAATAATTTAATATGGGGTGAAAACTGATTTTTCGATAAAGGTTTTGTGAACATATCAGCTAGTTGAAATTTAGTATTAACATACTCTACATTAATCAAACCTTCCTCAACTTTTTGTTTAACAAAATTAAACTTAATATCCATATGTTTCAGTCTCTTTTGATCTGGGTTCTGAACAGTTTTTATAGTACTCTGGTTATCTTCATAAACAATTACATTTTGAACATTTTCATTCAAATCGAACAATAATTTCATTAACCAACATGCTTCTACAACAGATTCACACAAAGAGATCAATTCAGCCTCAGTTGTACTGAGTGCAACAGTTGTTTGTTTCTTAGATCTCCAAGCAATAGTATTATCATACAATTTAAAAACATATCCACTAGTAGACTTCCTATCATGATCTCTTGCCCAATCAGCATCAGCATATCCTATCAATGGTGATAATGTATTATCATAAGTTTTAGAATAAATCAGATTATAATTTATAGTTTGTTTCACATATCTAAGTATTCGCTTCAACGCTTTCCACAAATTGTCACTTGGGTTTGATTGAAACCTGCTTAAATAACATACAGAAGTGGCTAAATCTGGCCTTGAACCTACCATGGCATACATTAGGGATCCTATTAGTGATCTACATTTCAATTCATATTTCATATCAACCACTGTGCTTTCATCTAATTTAAAGTTCACATCCATAGGTGTATTACTACCGTTGCAATTTTCCATATTGTATTTTTTTAAAATACTTTGCAGATATTTTGTTTGATTTATGAGAATTTTTCCTGACTGTTGAATAATTGAAATCCCTAAATAAATTAGATTTTCACAACCCATATCCTTCATTCTAAATTTTGTCGACAAAAACTTTTTTACGTTTTCTATTTTTTTAAAATCATTTCCTAGTATTAAAAGGTCATCAACATACAGTGATAAGTATATATCCCCTAAACTATAAAGGCAATAGTCATTTACTGATCTTTTAAATCCATATTCAGTGATAGTATTATTAAATTTTTCATACCAATATTTGGGAGATTTTTTCAACCCATATAATGATTTTGACAATTTAAGAACTTGGTCTTGTGGTAATTCAAATCCTTCTGGTGGCTTTAAATAAACCCAAATCTTCTTTCTGCTGAAATCCACGTACTACCAACCTTGCTTTACATATTTCTTCCTCTCCTATATTTTTCTTTGTGAAAACCCATTTGCTGTCCAACAACTTTTCTTTCTCTGGTTTCGGTACAATTTTCCATGTCTGACTCTCTTCTAGAATGCTGAGTTCTTCCTTTACTGCCTTTTTCCAATCCCTTTTGTCTTCTCTTTCTTCTATTTCTTGATAGTTCAATGGTACATCTCCTTGGTTTGTAAACAATGCAAATAAAGCTTCATCACTTTCTTCACTGAAATTTATTTCATAATCTTCTTGCCATTTTGGTTTACAGGTTTTTCTCCTAACTCTCCCTACAGCCTGCTCTTCTAATGCTGGTTCTCTCAAAATATTTTCAGATACTTCATTTTCTATTCTCCCAATATCTTTTTCTTCCATTCTCTGTTTTTTATCGTCTCGTTCATTTCTTGCTTCCTGTGAAGTAGATTCACCGCTACTAGAAAAATATTCAATTTTATCTTTTAATCTTTCATCAAATACCACATTTCTCGCGTTTACTACTCTATTTGTTTCTGTATCTAGAAGTCTGTATCCTGAAGAACTATAACCTATCATAATCATTTTCTTTCCTGGATTATCTAATTTTTGTCTTTGTTCTTTAGGTACATGATTATATGCAATACAACCAAAAACTCTCATATTTGAAATATCCGGTTTTTTTCCGGTCCATAATTCACTAGCTGTTACCTCTCTTCCAACAGATGGACTTCTATTTGTAACATAGGCAGAATATAATACAGCATCCCCCCAAAATTCTTTTCCTAGATTTGAATCTAATAATATTGTTCTGGCTTTTTCAATAAGGGTTCGATTCATACGTTCCGCTACACCGTTCATCTCTGGATTATATGGTACTGTATAGTTCAATAGTATGCCTTCCTGAGTACAAAATCTTTGAAATTCTTTCGACACATATTCCCCACCATTATCTGAACGAAGTTTCAACATATTTGTATTAAAATGTTTAGTTGCATAATAATAATATTCTTTAAATTTTTCAAAAACTTCTGATTTTTGTGTTATCAAATATACCATAACAAAATGAGTATAATCATCAATAAAAGTTAAGAAATATTTATGACCCTCTCTACTTATTGGGGTTATTGGCCCGCAAACATCAGTATGCACCAACTCTAAGGGCTTATTTGCCCTATACCCTGACTTATTAAATGGATGTCTTGTCATTTTTCCTAATAAACATGGTTCACATAGTATATCATCTGTTGCATTGTTTTGAAAATCATGTATGCCATTTACTAGGTTCTTCTGCACTAATATATTGATATTTTTCATTCCCAAGTGACCCAAGCGTCTATGCCACAACTGTGATATTGTGTGACAACTTTTTGTTACGTTATAGCTACAACTTTGTTCATCTACTTCCATTTCAATAGTATATAAATTACCATTTAGGCTACCTATCATTATCACCTGATAATAATTATAAATTTTGACTTTACCTCTATAGAAAGTGACTTTCAAACCATTGGCTTCCATTTTGGGCACTGACAATAAGTTTTTTCTAAGTTCAGGTACATAATATACATTCTTAATAGTACAGTTAGTAACCTCTTTCCCTACTCTACATTTTGCTTTAATATTTCCAATTCCTATCGCTTTTAACATTACACCTTCTTTTGCAGCTGCTATATTTTTAGGTGTTTTGAGTTCAACATAATCTACAAAAATACCTTTATCATTTACTAGATGATCAGAGCATCCAGAGTCTATGTACCATATCAGGTGATTAGTGTTCAAAATATTATTACAAATGGGTACTTCACTAAGATTACCTTCACATAAAAAGGCTATGTCTTGTGACTCACTGTTCTCCGCTGCATATGACTGATGTCCTCTTCCTCGTCCATACCCTTGACTTCGTCCTCTTCCATAACTTTGACTTCGTCCTCTTTCATAACCTTGGCTTTGGCTGTGTCCTCGTCCTTGTCTGAAGACTCTGTGATGTCCACGTTCAGGTCCATGCAACTCCCTTTTCCTCTTCTCTTCTTCTCCTAGTAATCTATTCTTTACAAAATCTAGTTTCAAGTTCTCCATTGTTTCCAAAGCTGTTATTATGCCATCATATGACTGAGGCATGGACAATAATATATAATTAACCTTCTCTTCTTCACTCAAGACTGTATCAGCTTCTTTCAACTCTGTGAAAATTCTTTCAATATTTGTGAAATGTTCTATCAGCGAACAATTTTCTGTATATTTTATTTCTGACAACTTTCTGCGTAGGAACAACTTGGAACGTACTCCTTTCTTTTTGAAGTTTTCCTCCAAATTTTCAAACATCTTGTGATGTTTTTTTCTTTAAGTAGAGAAGAAAACTCACTGCACCGTTAGCGTTGTAGCAGGTTGAGCATGGTTCGTGGGTTCAAACAAACGATCTGAGTTGAGAAAGCAAGCAAAAATTAAAGGGCGCCACTTGACTGTGATATCTTTCAATCTGGGTCTTATTTTAAGCCAAGAAAAGAGAGAGAAAATATTCTTTGGAGTTACTTCAATTCAATGGAGCTCGAGGTCTCCTTACTTGTATTCTGATAATAAAATAATCACCTGAAATATGACAATTGCCAGACACCTGAAAAGTGGAATAAGAAGTCATAACACAGAGTTCCCCTATGTACATTTACATTTATTTACATCTAAATTTACCCCTGAATTCATACCTGAAATTACACCTGAATTTATATCTGAAATTTCACCTGAATTTTTATCTGAAATTACACCTGAAATTGTATCTGAAATTACACCTGAAATTGTATCTGAAATTACACCTGAAACACACTAAAGAGAAGGTCAAAAGGACATGTCTTCTTGTTGATATTTAAATCTTTTCTCAGTGAGTAATAAGAATAAGTCGAATGTACCTTGTATCTACCAAGGAACTGTCATAAACATGTTGACAATATACGTAAAGAAAAATCAGAAACATATGCTACTGCCTGTGACTAGTCAATAGCGATCGCTCAGTACTGTGCGGTGGCTGTACACCATTTCAATGTGATATCAAAAAAACAGTGAAATAATTTAGTTATAAATACCTAAAGAACAGTAGCATAATTCAGTACCTATACTTCTGATGTTTTTCGCTCTTCTATCCTGGAAGCTTCTTCAAAGATTTTGACAAACTCATATCACTCGTGCCTTCTTCTCTTATGACCAAATCAGCATGTGTTACATAACCAAACCCATAGTAGTTACGATTCCAACTCCATAATCATGTAAAAATCCATATAAATCCCAGTTCTGAATAAATTACAGTTCCTTATCCATTTCTATATACAAGGCATACCCATATGCCTGAGCATCCAAAAGTGTGGTTACACACAATCCATTAAATAGACCCAGCGGGGCACATTCTAAATGTTACTTGGTAGTTTTACAATTAAATTATCGATGGAATTCCAAGAATTGAGGCTCTTAAACCCATCCTGAAACCCTATGAAGGAAAGAAAATACTGTTTTATACCTCGGCGAAATGAAAATAGGTTTTCTCAATGACTTACCTCGCAAAGAGGGTTTCACCTTTTAAATAATCTTCCATAACCAAAATGGCGTAGGAGGTTGCACACGGCGTCGGCGATGTCCAATTCGTTAAAATCTAAATCCCTCGGCCGGGAACAACAAAATTTGTGTATTTCAACATGTTCCTTGGGAACTGAAGAATTCCATTGAACCGAAACAGAAAGTTTATTGGACAGTAGCCACTTAAATCCCGTTTAAAACGGAGGACGCTATTCCGCCTTCCATGCGGAAAATCGGAAAAGGCCGTTCCAAACCGTTTCAGCCTTCAGGCTTTGTTTCGCGTCGACGCAGAAGTAAAAATTGAAAATCGAAAATCAAGCAGTGAACTCCATCTATTTGAGAAAAACCACTTCATTCGCTAGGTAACCATGATCCAAACAGTACTCTATCTTTACGCTTCATTTGTTGTTCGTTAACAGAGCGCCATCTGTTAGCGAGGGTTTGTAACAACTCATAGCTCATCGAAATTTGAAGTTTACTTTATTTACAATATTAGTATTTCAAACATCTTGTGATGTTTTTTTCTTTATGTAGAGAAGAAAACTCACTGCACCGTTAGCGTTGTAGCAGGTTGAGCATGGTTCGTGGGTTCAAACAAACGATCTGAGTTGAGAAAGCAAGCAAAAATTAAAGGGCGCCACTTGACTGTGATATCTTTCAATCTGGGTCTTATTTTAAGCCAAGAAAAGAGAGAGAAAATATTCTTTGGAGTTACTTCAATTCAATGGAGCTCGAGGTCTCCTTACTTGTATTCTGATAATAAAATAATCACCTGAAATATGACAATTGCCAGACACCTGAAAAGTGGAATAAGAAGTCATAACACAGAGTTCCCCTATGTACATTTACATTTATTTACATCTAAATTTACCCCTGAATTCATACCTGAAATTACACCTGAATTTATATCTGAAATTTCACCTGAATTTTTATCTGAAATTACACCTGAAATTGTATCTGAAATTACACCTGAAATTGTATCTGAAATTACACCTGAAACACACTAAAGAGAAGGTCAAAAGGACATGTCTTCTTGTTGATATTTAAATCTTTTCTCAGTGAGTAATAAGAATAAGTCGAATGTACCTTGTATCTACCAAGGAACTGTCATAAACATGTTGACAATATACGTAAAGAAAAATCAGAAACATATGCTACTGCCTGTGACTAGTCAATAGCGATCGCTCAGTACTGTGCGGTGGCTGTACACCATTTCAATGTGATATCAAAAAAACAGTGAAATAATTTAGTTATAAATACCTAAAGAACAGTAGCATAATTCAGTACCTATACTTCTGATGTTTTTCGCTCTTCTATCCTGGAAGCTTCTTCAAAGATTTTGACAAACTCATATCACTCGTGCCTTCTTCTCTTATGACCAAATCAGCATGTGTTACATAACCAAACCCATAGTAGTTACGATTCCAACTCCATAATCATGTAAAAATCCATATAAATCCCAGTTCTGAATAAATTACAGTTCCTTATCCATTTCTATATACAAGGCATACCCATATGCCTGAGCATCCAAAAGTGTGGTTACACACAATCCATTAAATAGACCCAGCGGGGCACATTCTAAATGTTACTTGGTAGTTTTACAATTAAATTATCGATGGAATTCCAAGAATTGAGGCTCTTAAACCCATCCTGAAACCCTATGAAGGAAAGAAAATACTGTTTTATACCTCGGCGAAATGAAAATAGGTTTTCTCAATGACTTACCTCGCAAAGAGGGTTTCACCTTTTAAATAATCTTCCATAACCAAAATGGCGTAGGAGGTTGCACACGGCGTCGGCGATGTCCAATTCGTTAAAATCTAAATCCCTCGGCCGGGAACAACAAAATTTGTGTATTTCAACATGTTCCTTGGGAACTGAAGAATTCCATTGAACCGAAACAGAAAGTTTATTGGACAGTAGCCACTTAAATCCCGTTTAAAACGGAGGACGCTATTCCGCCTTCCATGCGGAAAATCGGAAAAGGCCGTTCCAAACCGTTTCAGCCTTCAGGCTTTGTTTCGCGTCGACGCAGAAGTAAAAATTGAAAATCGAAAATCAAGCAGTGAACTCCATCTATTTGAGAAAAACCACTTCATTCGCTAGGTAACCATGATCAAAACAGTACTCTATCTTTACGCTTCATTTGTTGTTCGTTAACAGAGCGCCATCTGTTAGCGAGGGTTTGTAACAACTCATAGCTCATCGAAATTTGAAGTTTACTTTATTTACAATATTAGTGAGGGCGACCATGACGTCAAAACAAACGTTACACCACCCCGTTCCAAAAAGAAAAAAATCGAAGATTTTTCCAATCTACTGAAGACTAAAATTCAATCAAGCGTTTCGAAATTATGTACCTGCACAAACGGTATCTTCGCGTACCAAACGTCTTTACTAAGAGGTCATAAATCGGGAAGTCAAAATCAGCTTTTGTCAAAGTCAGTTAGAGTTCTAAATTGGGGAAATTCAATAGTAAGGTGCAAGACATTATCACGAAACGAAAATATTTACAAAAGAAATTGAGAGTTGATCTCTCCTTAAATTATTTACTAATATGCACACAGTTGCAATTTAATGCTTGGCAATATGAACTAACTATAAGAGAAATGCATCTGAGGAAATACTATTCTGTTTTAAAATGCTTTGAAACCCTTCTTGAGTCAGTAGAGACATACGCGTCTGTCTGAACGAAACTCTTAAAAAAATTGTCACTTGAGGATAGCATTTGCAACTTTCTGATACTTAACATCCTAGGCTACTGATCGTAACACCTTTTAGTTATCATCTCTACTAGGTTACTCCAAGTTTTCAAACAAGACGATACTCAATTTACAGCAGTGTTTACAGCAAGAAAAAGATATGTTTCTTAAGCAGGTTTAAAGCCAGACCAATTCCAGTGAACAGCAGGCTTTCGTGTCAAGGTTAGTAAACGACACTATTTCCCAACTAAACATCCGAGGCTGCTACTGCAACTCATCAGGAATAAGTCTCGATACCACCAAGGCACTACTAACCTTCAGCTTTCAACTCAAGGTTGTGAGGATAGGAATCCTAACGACCTTCTCCGAATACTTACATCCGAGGCTGCAAAATTGCAATTTGTAAACGGAGGGAAGTCAGAACTCCACCCAAACTCACGAGAGGTACTAACCTATTGAACACCGGACTAGTCTTGGGCATCAACTAGATAAGAAAACAGGGATCCAAAGTAAAAAAATCTTTTGATGATTAGACAAAGAAACGGGCGTTCCCTTAAAAATTGGGAAATATTTACAAATAAACCAAGTCCCACTGAAAATAATAATGAGATAAACAAAATATATTCTGAGGATGGTCTATCCAACAGAGACGTCAGAATTGGAACCTATATACGGTTTCAAATCTTTTATATGCCAAGTGCCACCAGGCGACCCGTCGGCATTTTCCAATTCATAAATTATATTTGAAATTTTCCTAACAACAGTGCAAGGCTTTGGTAAATACTTAGGTGCCAGCTTGGCAGAAAAATTATCAATAGCCTTTGAAAGCACTTTGTTCCTCCTATAAACTTTATCATTTACTTCAAAAGAAAGATTTCGTCTACGCAGATTATAATTCTTGGAATTCTTTTCATAAGATTTGTGCAGATTAAGTCGTACTTCTTCGAATATTTCTTTCAAAAAGTGCAATTCTGATGCATATGAATGTCGATCCCCAGGTTTAACTTCCATATCAGTAGTGGTTTGTATTTCACCGTAATATTTACCAGATAATGGAACGTGTCTCGCGAAATTCAAGAAACATGGTGTATAACCCGTAACTTCATGTTTAGAGGTGTTAATTGCATGGGAAATTTTGGGAAGTTGTAAGTCCCAATCTTTATGTTCTTCGATGTAACATCGAATCGCAGTGCCTATAGTTTTATTAATCCTTTCTACAAAATTTACTTGTGGGTGATATCTTGCATTGAACCATATTTTTTGTACTTCATATTTTGCACACAGATTTTTGAAAACAGAGCCAGCAAATTGACTTCCATTATCGACTATAAAATATTGAGGAACGCCAAAAACTAGAAAAATATTATCTTCGATAAATTTTGCAATACTTAGGGCGGTAGCCTTACGCAACGGGTGAACTACAACATATTTACTGAACCAATCTCCTATAACGAGAAGATATACGTTTCCGGACCTGGAACGAGGGAAAGGACCCATTAAATCCGCAGCTATTACCTGCCATGGAAAATCGACTGATTTTTCGGCACCCATCTTTCCTGACTGAGAAACTTGAGGAATTTTCTGTGAACCGCAAACTTTACATGACTTGACATATTTCAACACATCGTGGCGCATTTTCGGCCAATAATATAACTCGCGTAGACGACACAACGTCTTATGAAAACCAAAATGACCGCTTGTCGGTGGATCGTGAGAAACGGCTATAAGAGCTGACCTTTCAGGTTTTGGAACAACCAACTTCCACTCCATAAAGTTACTTTTCAAAGGAATCTTAGAAGGAATATACTTATAGATTTTATCATTTTCTACCTTCCACAAATAATATTCCTCAGGATTCTCAACAATTTTATTTTTCAAAGAAATATACCAAGGATCAGGATTATTGTTAATACAAAATATATCGGGAAGTTCATGAGGGATTCGGGATAAGGCATCGGGTACAACATTTGCGGACCCTTTTCGATGTACCAGATCAAAACTATACTGCCTGAGCTTTACTGCCCATCTGGCAAGTTTTCCAGTCGGGTTTTTCATGTTATTTAACCAAAGAAGGGAATAATGGTCGCTGATGATAATGAATCGAGTACCTTCCACATATGACCTGAATTTTTCAACACTAAAAATGACTGCCATCAACTCCCGTTGAGTAACTGTCCAATTCCTCTCTGTCTTAGTGAGAGATCTACTCGCATATGCTATCACCCTCTCTTCCCCATCAATTTCCTGGGTTAAAATACCTCCTACACCTGTGTCACTAGCGTCACACTGTATGGTGAATTGTTTTGAAAAATCTGGACTACAAAGAATTGGTGCCGATATTAAAGCCTCTTTAATTTTAACGAAAGCCTGTTCTGCGGCTTCATTCCACACAATAGATTGACCTTTTTTTCGTCCTACTATAAGAGCAGTTATTGGGGAAACTAGAGTAGAAAAATTGTTGATGAATCGCCTATACCAAGAGCATAACCCCATGAACCTCTTGACCTCTGTAACCGTGGTAGGTCTAGGGTAATTTACCATGGTGGATACTTTCTCCGGGTCAGTATGAATACCGCTTTCATCTATAATAAAACCTAGATATTTTAATGATGGTTTCAGAAATTGGCATTTCTTCAAATTAACAGTCAAGTTGGCTTCTGCCAGTTTGTCTTTAACTTCCGTAAGTAATCTTAAATGTTCATCTAAAGTTGACGATATGACAATGATGTCATCTAGATAAGTAAAAATATTAGGTTCGTATTTAGGCCCAAAAATAGCATCTACCAGTCTACATAGAGTCTGTGCAGAGTTACGTAATCCGAAAGGCATAACAGTAAAATGGAAAAGACCTCTTCCAGCAACGCTGAAAGCTGTTTTTTCTTTTGACGACTTTTCTAGAGGAATTTGCCAAAAAGCCTTGGATAAATCAATAGATGAAATGTATTTAGCATTTCTGAGCATGCTCAGTATTCTGTCGACTCTGGGTAGAGGATAGCTATCGTGTTTGGTCAACTCATTAACTTTCCGGCCGTCAAAACATAGACGTTTTTCACCGTTAGATTTATCTACTAGAAGCACTGGGGAACACCAGTCGCTTTTCGACTCTTCTACTACCCCTAAACGTAACATTTCGTCAAGTTCTTTAATTAAAATTTTCTGCATATAAGGAGACATGGCGTATTGCCTTTGGCGTACTGGGCGAGCATCACCCGTGTCAATAAACATAGCTATTTTATCCGTTCGACCCAACCTTTCTTCACCGCTCACGATCTCAAAAGAAGCTATAACTGTATCCGCATTGAACCTGTCCCTAGGACTGAGATTTTCCAATATACAAAGATCTATATTACATAAAAAGTCGCTCGGGCGCTCTTTAACCTGTAAATCTGTATTACAGAGAGTACTTTGAATTTTCCAAGATTGATTTTGAAAGTCTACTACAACGCCAAACTGTCTGGCAAAATCACTGCCTAGAATGAAAGGTACTTTGACTGATGGAACAACTAGAGTTCTAACAATTTTACACATGTCGCTTATACAAATGGGCAAATCTACAAATCCCTTTACGGTGTTTTTTGTACCATCTGCTGTAGAGATATGTTTCAAAGTTGTGTTGTTCAAAGTCGTTTCTAGCCCAAGCTGTCTAACATACTCGAGACCTGGACCTCCCACTAAACTAACAGTAGATCCTGAATCAAAAAGAACAGTGATCATTTTATCTAATAATTGGATAGAAATGAACGGTCTATTGTCATTCCTCACTTCAACGAATAATGGAGCTAAATCGGTTACCGTAGAACCTAAATAAAATTTTTTAACTAACTTCAACCAATCTATCCATGAAGCTGAATCATGTTTAATGTTATTTTGATCATTAACCCTATAGGCCTGTGATAATGGAGCGAGATGTCGGCCTCTAAAACATTCACTCCTTGTTAATTTCCCGAGCAAGACTTACAAGACTTGGTGGTGACCCCTTGATTACCGCACTTGTAACAAAAGGTGGTTCTTTTCAATGTACAATTATGGAAAGTATGGTTCGGAAACCTGCAATTCCAACAAATCAAAGTTTTAGAATCACTTGCAGCGCTTTCGTTACCTGCTGTTTCAAGTGGTGTAGACCCCCTCTTGACGTTTTTAGTGAAATTTTGGTTTTGGCGAGAATTGGTATGATTAAATTTATTTCGGAAATTGAATTTTTTGTTCTGACCTACTTTCGGATTTTCAACTTTGGAAGTAGAAGGCAAAGAATTACTAGAATGGAGAGAAGAAACATGATTATCTGAATGTTGACAAGAGCAAGCCATTTCTGTTACCTTATTTCGCGAAAAAGATCTATTCTTTAAGTGATTCGCTTCCTCTAGTCTTTTACATAGTTGAATCAACTCTGCAATGGTGTTGATCTCAGTTAGAGCCAGTTGAGAAATATATTCTGGAAGAATATTTTTGCGAAGAACTTTTACTTTAGTAGATTCATGAGGTTGACGAGGAAGTCTTTTAAACAAATTGTCCATAATGGCTGAAAATACCACTATCGATTCAGTTCTACCTTGCTTTCGACTTTTGATAGTCTCCCACAGGTCATCTTCCTCATAAGGAGGTAGGAAATCAGTTTTCAATTTGGCAGTTAAACTATCCCAATCCGTCAGACTAGGCTTAACTTGTAAAAACCACAAAAACGCGTCACCTGTAAACAACTCGGCAGCCGATTTGAAAAGATCTGATTGGTCTATTCCACGTGCTGATGAATATTCCGTTACTTTGTCTAAAAACGTATAGATTTCTTTAGGGTTCCCACTGAATTTTAAACCCCAATCGGAAATAGGAATCTGTCTTGTATTGAAGTGGACAACTGGAGTAGGTATATTAAGGACCGGATTAGGAACATTACTATGCACTGCACCCTGTGAACTACTATCAACACGAACTTTATCATGCAAATCTGCCTCTGCAAGTAAACAGTCCGCTACAGTTTCTTTTTTATAGTTTTTGACATCATCATCGGTTTCTGGTAAGCGCTTAACTCTACCTGTGACATGAGCTAACCTGGACTTCAGGCGTTTAAATAAAGAATCTGAATCAGTGCCTTCAAAGTCCTGAACAGCAAGTTTAATTGACGATAAGGTTTTATCTATAGCACTTTTTTCATTATCAAAAGTAAAGTCATAATTGCTCATTTGTATCAAATAGCCTGGATTCAATTTCTCTTTCTCAAGTAGACGGGCTAACATTTTTCGTCTATCATCCTGATTCCTTACTGTATGAATTCCCCTTATTGCCAGTTCATAAATCAATTCTTCTAAGTACAAATGGTTTGGTTTAAAAGTGTCTTCCATTTTATTTTTAATTCAAAATTTCCTATTAAAAATTTCAAAAGTCACTAGATAAATTGCACACCCTGTATGCAACAAAACAAAAGGTCACTTCCGCCAAAAATATTTGAATCACCTTGTATACATGAAAATGGAAAGGAATTCTAATTGTTCTCGATGTAATTGTAAAATGTACACAACGGAATGAGTCCAGACTAAAATACCTCTTTCAGTTTCTAGCAATTGATCCAAAGAAAATTTCAATATTTTTATTTATTTATATTTTTTGCTAGCTAAAAAATGAGTCAATCGGGCCACACGTTGGCAGCGCCACTTGTGATGTTTTTTTCTTTATGTAGAGAAGAAAACTCACTGCACCGTTAGCGTTGTAGCAGGTTGAGCATGGTTCGTGGGTTCAAACAAACGATCTGAGTTGAGAAAGCAAGCAAAAATTAAAGGGCGCCACTTGACTGTGATATCTTTCAATCTGGGTCTTATTTTAAGCCAAGAAAAGAGAGAGAAAATATTCTTTGGAGTTACTTCAATTCAATGGAGCTCGAGGTCTCCTTACTTGTATTCTGATAATAAAATAATCACCTGAAATATGACAATTGCCAGACACCTGAAAAGTGGAATAAGAAGTCATAACACAGAGTTCCCCTATGTACATTTACATTTATTTACATCTAAATTTACCCCTGAATTCATACCTGAAATTACACCTGAATTTATATCTGAAATTTCACCTGAATTTTTATCTGAAATTACACCTGAAATTGTATCTGAAATTACACCTGAAATTGTATCTGAAATTACACCTGAAACACACTAAAGAGAAGGTCAAAAGGACATGTCTTCTTGTTGATATTTAAATCTTTTCTCAGTGAGTAATAAGAATAAGTCGAATGTACCTTGTATCTACCAAGGAACTGTCATAAACATGTTGACAATATACGTAAAGAAAAATCAGAAACATATGCTACTGCCTGTGACTAGTCAATAGCGATCGCTCAGTACTGTGCGGTGGCTGTACACCATTTCAATGTGATATCAAAAAAACAGTGAAATAATTTAGTTATAAATACCTAAAGAACAGTAGCATAATTCAGTACCTATACTTCTGATGTTTTTCGCTCTTCTATCCTGGAAGCTTCTTCAAAGATTTTGACAAACTCATATCACTCGTGCCTTCTTCTCTTATGACCAAATCAGCATGTGTTACATAACCAAACCCATAGTAGTTACGATTCCAACTCCATAATCATGTAAAAATCCATATAAATCCCAGTTCTGAATAAATTACAGTTCCTTATCCATTTCTATATACAAGGCATACCCATATGCCTGAGCATCCAAAAGTGTGGTTACACACAATCCATTAAATAGACCCAGCGGGGCACATTCTAAATGTTACTTGGTAGTTTTACAATTAAATTATCGATGGAATTCCAAGAATTGAGGCTCTTAAACCCATCCTGAAACCCTATGAAGGAAAGAAAATACTGTTTTATACCTCGGCGAAATGAAAATAGGTTTTCTCAATGACTTACCTCGCAAAGAGGGTTTCACCTTTTAAATAATCTTCCATAACCAAAATGGCGTAGGAGGTTGCACACGGCGTCGGCGATGTCCAATTCGTTAAAATCTAAATCCCTCGGCCGGGAACAACAAAATTTGTGTATTTCAACATGTTCCTTGGGAACTGAAGAATTCCATTGAACCGAAACAGAAAGTTTATTGGACAGTAGCCACTTAAATCCCGTTTAAAACGGAGGACGCTATTCCGCCTTCCATGCGGAAAATCGGAAAAGGCCGTTCCAAACCGTTTCAGCCTTCAGGCTTTGTTTCGCGTCGACGCAGAAGTAAAAATTGAAAATCGAAAATCAAGCAGTGAACTCCATCTATTTGAGAAAAACCACTTCATTCGCTAGGTAACCATGATCAAAACAGTACTCTATCTTTACGCTTCATTTGTTGTTCGTTAACAGAGCGCCATCTGTTAGCGAGGGTTTGTAACAACTCATAGCTCATCGAAATTTGAAGTTTACTTTATTTACAATATTAGTGAGGGCGACCATGACGTCAAAACAAACGTTACAATCTTGAATGCGGAGTCCTTCTTCAAATATTCAATATGGCTATCAGCCACACCGGCTATCAAAATCGCCTGCGCTTTCGCCTCGTTTGTTGAGTTCACATCATTCTCACTATATGCTTCCTCTTCAATTGCTTTTAGCACTCCGTTTTCCTTTAGTATACTTTTTATTCTAAATAACCACGTGCTGAAGTCCATGCCGGCGAATGGTATAATTGAAATTCGTCATCTGGTATTTGCTTATGAAAACCACGCTCTGCTACCACTGTTGATATTTCTAATTCCAGTTATATCTTAATTGTGCTGTTTTTACTTTAATAAAACTTCTTATTTTCAATAATCGTTTTTATTCTCCATCTTGTTACATTCACTTTTTTTCAACAACCAAAACAAAAACATTCGACAGAATCACAGAACAACATTTTAATTGACAGTGTTGTCTTATCATAGAACATGGAATACGAGAAGTATAGAAGGTGTGCATTGTACTTCAACAGAATCGAACACATTGCAGGAGGTACTATTTATCATCATAGAATATCCTTTCTTCGTTGTAGCACCGGTTGAAAATAGGTTTTGTGTCAACCCTGAACGTTTTCAAATATTCTTGGTTCCCATTGATTATTCACCAAGACATCTATCAAAATTGTTCCATAACCATGAATTGGAAGTCTCTCATCGTTGGCTACTTTCACAAACTTTCTCGAATCACTCTTGTAGTAAGTAGCAAACCAATCTTTGTGGAATGTAATGTGTTGAGACGCTCCCGAGTCCGCGATCCAAATTTCTTCACATGGAGCAGCTATGACCTCTTCAGTTGTAGAAGTAAAAGCAAATTCATTATTCGTTGTCTTCTGTTGAGTGTTTCTGGACGATTTTTTATTTCTACATTCTCGTTCCCAGTGACCCAATTTCTTGCAGAAATTACATCTTGTAATTTTCTTCAGCTCGGATATGGATTTCTTTTCAGGTGGATTTGGTATATTCATTTTTGGAGATTTCTGATGAATGTGTCTGTAACTATTTGCAGTGAAGGCTACAGTGGATGAATCTGTTTCGGCTGATTTGATGAGTTGATCTTCTTCCAGTTGTAGTCGTGCTAGAAGATTATCGAGATCTCGTCCTTCTTTTATATTGTACCAGACTGTCCTGAAGTTCTTGAATTTTGGTGTCAAACTGCTTATGATGCGAACCATTTTTATGTTATCGGAAAGTTTTTCACCTTGATTTTCAATATCTGATGCAAGTTTTGAAACTTTGGCGACATACGAAGCGACAGTTTCATCTTCCGTCATTTTGATGGCGAAATATTCTTCGTACAAATTCATAACGCTTACTTCACTTCTTTTCTCATAGATGCTCAACAATTTTAACCAGATTTCTTGAGCACTGTTACAAGTAAGTATCAGTTGAGCTTGGTCACTCTCAAGAGAACTTATTAATGCTGCCATCGCCTTTCCATCTGATTTCAGCCAAACTTCTTTGTCTTTTTCTTCAGTGGGTATTATGGATATTCCTGTAACGATATCCAGTAAACCTTGTCCTCGTAGCATTGCTTGGATTTGAAACTTCCATAGCCTATAGTTCTACCCATTCAGTCGATGAATAACTATGCTCTGCTGATCATTCATTTTTAGGTTTTCTCAAATCTTCCTCAACACAAAGTTATGGCGAGGTACTCGTAAAATCAATTATGCCAGAGAATATGCGATTCCTGGGCCCATAACCTGTTAACTTTTATAGGTTGGATAGCAGAGTTTTCGATGAAATTATACTAGGGAGAAAAACTTTGACAAGTTCTCTTTATTTATTTCATATGAACATTATCATTTTTTTTATTTTAGTAGCACCAAGACAACTCAAAAACAAAATGCAACATAAGTATAAAATCAGTGATTAGTGAATTTCAACAACTTGTCGGTGTATGCCCTACCTTTCACCCCTCTTTGTCTGTATAAAATATTTTCACACATACTATGTATTTTTTTTATCTTATCTTCATATAAATATTGATGATTTAATACGTTGTATATTTTTGTAATCTCCTACAATTGGGTTTTTTACCTGTTGGTAATAAATGGCTTATTATTATTATTATCATTTTTCTTGCATAATTATTTGGCTCAAAACAAATATTATTACTCTATCGTTTTTGTTTTTTGTGCCTTCACTGTATAGTAAGTCATATCCATCCATTGAGGACAATTTTGGGTTGTTTTACTTCCATTATAGTCAGAAATATTCTCAACTTCAGAAGTATCGATGGGGATGTAATTATAATTTCGTATAATTCGATCCATAGAGTGTTTAATATCATATAAATATGTAAAATAGTTTCATGCAGCGGTGAATAGAATATATGAAACTGGGTAAAATTATATACTATCTTCAAAATCTTTTATGACTATATTCAAAAAATATTTTTTCAATAAACAGTTCCTCAGAACGGTAAAATTGAGAAGGACTACATCAAGGACATGTAGTTTGAAACTAGAAATATAGGAATTCACTCAGTACTGTGTTTTTTGTTCGATGAACTGGTGGAACAAAGATTCCTAAGATGGTTTTGTACTTCCCCCCTTATTTTTGCTCCGATATAGGATGTTTTCGGAGTGATGTCTTATTTTTTATCCTTGGTAACTGGGAACTGTTTGGCAGGAATATGATGCTCTGAATTCTGATCATTCCCAATTTAAATGTTGTGTCCTTCAAGCTTTTTGCACTTTTGCAAAATCGCTCTTTTCTCGAGGTAAGATATCAGTTCTAGTTTCAGTGGAGCGGTTTCCGTCTTACCCACAGAGAAAAAATTGTTGATATCACTCTCTAGCAATTCAACCGCAGTAAATTGTGTGATTTGGTTACAAATGAATTTTAGTATAATTTATACAGGGCGTTTATCGAAAACAAAGATTATTAAGTTATTATTTCTGCTATTCCGTTCCAAAGTTCCGATTTTTGTTTCGAGTAAGTAGATGGCTTCTAAATGCCGAACCCTGTTATTTTGTTATTCGATATTCACTAGGAGTCTCGGTTCATCCGCCTCAAAAGTACTTTTCAGCTCACTCCTAGTCCCCTGAATCTCTTCTTAGATATTTTTTAATGTGATTTCACTCATTCTAAGTGATTTCGAAATATTTCAACTCTTGTGTATGAACTGCTATAGAGAGTTGTATGAATGTATCAGCCAGCAGAAAGTGCAACATCCTTCTACAGGTAACTGCTATAGGTTGAAGTCGATTTTGATATGGTTTCGATACACTATCAAACTCTTCTGTCGTGTACTCAATCTAATCGACTGAATTTTTTTGTATCATAATCGTTGTGATGGAACATAGCGATGGCCACTCGCACATCGTTTTTCAAAACTATTTTGAGGTATTATTCGTAGAGAAAACTATTTCGAAACCTCAAGTACACATCATAAATGATTACAAAATAGTTAGATATATTGAGTAATAATATAGGTAATTGATATTGAATCAATATTTTTTGTGTAAAAAAGGGGGTGAATAAAGACTTTTTTATACTGGATATTGAAAATATATTAATGTAAATTCCAAACCCTGTATGCGAGTCTTATTTCGAGACGTATGAGAATTTCAGCTTGAAGTTTTGTCTCACAGAAAAATCATGCATCTATATAGCTGGCTCGAGTGACGAGAGATCCAGAGGAAGAGAAAATTTAAAGTGACTCTTCGGAAGCGAACGCATGATGTTCGCCAGAAACGCGCGTTTAGCGCAAGGCACAGCCTCTGTGGCCAGTCACTCTTCTAATCATGGACCGCGCATCCCGTCTATCATGGTACGGTAAAGTTCATTCTTCGATCGGTCCTAAGAAAATATAAAATGGGATTCGAATAGGACACCGCACTGAAAGGTAGACAGAGGACCATCGTTGGTATGTCGATTTTGATATTTGTCAGTGTAAATAACCATTTATTTCATTTTTGGGAAGAAACGCCATCATTATTTCATATTCTTTCGAATGCAGAAGAATCAATCACATATTGACGGATCTACACTCTCTCAATGTACCTAGAGCTTATTGGGACAGGACTACTCCAGTTATGTATACCTAGCCCTTAAGCAATGTATATGCATAATACCTAGGATGAATTGGACTCTTGTGTTCGGAATAACATTTTTCTGTCAGCTTGTTCACTTTTTATAGGATTCGTCCTTCATCGAAAAGACCGTGTTGGTCTTATTCCATTTTTATGCTCATAATGAAATTGTATTATTTTGATCTTCTCAATGGTTGTCACGAGAATGATAGGTTTTTTCGTTGAATACTGTTTTACCTACATTTTCTAATTTTTTTTTGTTCAGTTGCTCTTTTGTTTCGTTGCTAATATAGTGTGTAAAATAATAAGTAATTAGTTCAAAGAGCCGCCCTATTTCAGAGTATTGAAAAACAGGAAATCCTAATTTATCACTAATGACCTGCTTTTCGTGCAGGAGGCAATATCCAAGCGTCTTTTGGAATGGCCTTCAACATCCAAAATTTGGCGTGTAGGGAATCCACGTCAGGTGACAGCATCTGCCTTCTCAAAATAAAATAATAATCTGATCTGGCTATTACAATTGGTGATTTAGCGGTGCGATTGAAATATATTAAAGTTGTTTTTTTTTTGGGGAGAAGAACTTCATATAAAGAGGAGTTGAAAAAAAGGAAGTTACCAGTTATTGAACCCCCTACTATTATTACAAATGGTGAGGAGTGTGGAATTATTGAATTAATTTCGATAGAGTGAAAGCTCGTTGACAAGCATAGGGAAAAATAATAAACCAAATGATAGAAAATTATAGCCTGCATAACGGCTATCAAAAAATTTCACAAATTTGAAGCAAATGGTAGTTCGTATCTCTTGTCCCTTGATTCACTCGGTGTTCTTTGAACATCACAGGGTTTCATATTTGTGTGGATCTATTTTGAAAGAAAAAATATCTTCAACACCACCCGGAATTATTCAAAGAAGTAGGCAAGGATTTGATGGTCATAAAATCCAGGAATATGTTTCAAAAGTTATATTGTGAAACTGCCTGGGGGGTGAATTAAATGGTGAAGGCCCCTAATATATGATGTTCATTGAGTTGTAACAGTGTCACGATGTTAAACACAACTGTCTATGCATTTCTTAAATGAGTTGGCTTCTTCCGGCTCCACGCACGTCTTGCAGACCCGTAAATACATTTTCATTTGTCCTCATGAATGAACTCCAACAACTATTTTTTTTCAAGAAGGAAAAAGGATTTTGAGAAAAAAAGGCTAAATACCGTTTTCTAGGACCTACTCCAAACACCGGTTCCAGATAAACATCAGGTTACATTAATGAAATATCAGTAACATATTCATATCAACTTTGTCGTGATAAAACTGAGAACTAAACCTTACAAAATCAAATATATCGTCACATACTTCTCTAAGCCTAGCTGACGGATATTGCTGCTTGGACGTAACAAAATTAAAATTGTCAACTTATGTAATATGCTATACTTTACAGGAAGGGCGCACTCAGAATATTCGTGATCAGTCCAATGTGAACTTCCTTTGTATATCATGTGCTATATTGGTGTAAGATCAGGAATATTCCCAAAAAATGTTTTTCCATGTAGATCGTCAACTCAGAACCTGAGAGTGGTTGAAGGTTGATGAATCATCGTTGATAAGCTATGTTTTTTAGCCATATCATCTTCAGGACAAAAAATTGTTTTTTCTATGCTTGATATTCCACTCAGCTTGATAGAATGATGATACAATTTTAAAGAAAGAAATGAATAGAAAAAAACATGAAACAAGTTATTATATATCGTACCAAACTACAGTACACACCACGGCTAATGGCGAGCGATCGCGCAGGTATAGACTCCCCCAACTAATATACTATTGGATCACGATAAGCCCCTTGCCTGCCAGTGTCGTACCTATAATTAGTTTCAATTAGGATAGCAAATGACGTCTTTGTGATTTCTTTTCATACTTTATTCAGTATTATAGGTAGTACTACAGTTCAATAAAATGTTATATAATGATACACTTAATCAAAAATAAACTTCAATCAGTCACTCTCTGAATACAAATTTTCTTCATCTTCAGTGCTGCTTGTGCTTGTGCTGCTATCGTCATTCAAATTTATAATTAGTGGATTCACCTCAGTTTGAACATCTGTGAATGTTTCATTTTCCCAATCTTTTCGCTCTATATCTACTACTACTACATGTCGGCAACGCTTTTGCCATTCCTTGAAATTGATTTACTAAATTCGTACTCCGCCAGTTTCCTCACATCTTTCGACTTGAAAGTTAGATTCTTTCGATACACGTTGTTTTTGACAGTAGCTCAAATGAGTTCAATGGGATTCAAATTCGGATGGTACGGTTGAAGTCGCATAACTCATGTCTTTGTTCAAGCAAAGCCCCATCAAATTTCTATCAAATATGATACTTTTAATTCGGGTTTGAGCATGTTAGGGGTGCACATAATGCTTTTTTGGTGCATCCATTCCACCATTTCAGCCTTCCTAGAATTTGTGTTGAGGGCTGGATCTCTTTGAAAATTATGATAAGGAACATTATCGGTCACGACTACCGAATTCACATGTAAATTTGGGATAAACTCTTGTAACCATTCACCATAATTTTCAGGATCCATTTCTGAATGATAATCTCCTGATTTTGTGCCTGATTTGAATACAAACCGACAATTAGGTATAAAGCCCATGTCACCTCCCGCACGGATAATAATGTGTCATGATCCTTTCGCAATATTTTCAAATAACACCCTTTGATTGATTCATCCGTCCAGTTCTTGGAAGATGTATGGCCACTATGAAGGAATGTTTCATCAAGAAACACAATTGGTTGCTGCTGGCTACGAAAATTATTGATTTTTTGTAAATATTTGATCCTCAAGGCTCTAATGTCCATTTCCTCTATTAAAATTTTTCTATTATTTTCAGTTCTTCTCCATTTGAAACCTATTTTCTTTAAAATTCTACGAAGAGATGTTTCGGAAGCCACAATTCCCAAAACGTCATTAATCTTATCTTGGAACTTTTTACCGTAATACGACGCCCTTCCGTCGTAAGAAAGTCGTGAAAAATGCGTCTATTATTGAAATACTCATACTCGGGAATATCAGTTACTGGTGCATCTTTCTTGGGGTGGAAAATTTTGCTTGCACGTTATTGGCAGAAAGTAATTGCTCCCCTCCTTCAATCAATCTTTCAATGATTCTTATTGAAATACCTAATACAAAAGAGAGATTTTTGTTGAAATAGTTCTTATTTAACTTTATTTGATCTTACCTGTAGGGGAGATATTTTATTCACATTTGATAACGTATCCGACTCAAATTTAACACTTAGAAAATAATTCAACACATTAAAAATTATTTCACGTGCCTGACTCTGGATGATGGTTTTTTGTTAGGCGAGGACATGTATGTCTTGCAAGAGCTGTAGTGGGGGTTATATTGAAAATGAGTTTGTGCGCATGGGGACGGGCTCACTATCACGTTAGGTGCTTGTTGTATATAGTGTGTTATTTCAGTTCAAATTTCATTTTTTTAAATATTCTACTCCTTTGACATGAAGAACAGGAAAGTTCGAAATGAGGAAATTGAAGCGTGACAAAACGATGAGGAGTAGTACCGAAATTTTGAAAATAATGAAACAAAGTATGTGACAGAAATTAGAGAAATATAAGAACGCTTAGGTTAGATCAGTGAGTGTGAAGAGAATGAAATGTAATATATATATATATATATATATATATATATATATATATATATATATATATATATATATATATATATATATATATATAAGAATGAAGTAACACCTCTTGAAATGAAGTTTCAGCTGAGTGTAATCCCAAAGTTCTGATCTCTGTATTCGCAACCGCCTTCCGGTGACGAAACGTTCTTATTCTGAAGTTTTTTCAATACTATTTTATTTTTACGTGATTTCATTCCCATTTCATACTTTCATTTTTGTTTTTACTGCCGTTGATTTTGTTACTTGCTCTCGGTTTCATTTATTATCGAGAATTTTTTTAACTTAATCGAATAATTTCTGTTTCCACACTGAACTGATTCATCCTCATTTATTTCTATTTTGAACTTTTCCCACATTTTATTTCCCCATTTTTTTCAAAAAATTTCAATTGCGCTCATTTTTGTTTCGGTACCCTTCATCATTTCATTTCAAACCTCTCAGAATAATAATTCAAAGGAGTTGAATGGTTTGAACAATGAGGGTTCGAACTACTACCAGCCATCAGGGAATATTATGATCCAGAATAATACCAACAACAATCTATTTCCTTTATGGAACACTGCTCATTCGTTTCCAATTCTTCTTGAACATAGAGAAATATGTAGTCATGTCATTGTGCAATCATTGCTCTAGTCTCACCTGGTTATCCCCGTTTCAGGCTTCAGCGATCCCTACTGCATGCTAGGCATCCAGCCGATGGCGGCACCGTCCTCTCCGCAGCCGATGAACCCCGGTGGGCGGACGCTTTCTGACGCGTGCCCCCTCAACGCCGCTTCGGGCGACGGACAGGGGGTCAACCACGGAGAGAAGCTGCGCAAGCACCACAGCTTCAAGCTGAGCTTCAAAAGGAAGGACGGGCGCATGCGCGAGCACCGTGACAGCCTCGGAGGTCAGTTGCCTGCCAAATTCATCAGGGCTACTTCTGTCAAACCACATACACTCAATCCCAAGTGGAACGAGAAGTTCAGATTGTGAGTAAAGAGGTTAATCATTAATTCATTTGACAATATTGCATATTTACATTTCCACTTCTCACCATATGACTTTGAAAGTTTTTTCTTTCGGCCAGCACCATGAATTTCTGAGAGCCAAATGGTCTTGACGAAATTTTGTAACTCAAAACACGGTGATAGGCTTCGATATTTACAACTGCCACATTATCATGTGAATGACATTTTCATTCATTATGATCACTCTATCGTTGAAAATTAAGTTCATCAGCGAAGAAAAACCAGACATGTCAGAACTTTGAGTAACTGATAGAATTATCAAACATTGTTCAAATTATTGGAAAAGAATTAAAAACTCTGAATGAACAAATAACGATCATTTATACATAAAATGTACAAATACGTAACACCTACATTATACAAAGTCAGCGCAATGGAATCAACGAGTTGCCATATCGAGGTTCAAGCGGAAGAGTTCAGATAGAAGATAAGAGAGCAGATTGATCGCGCACTACATCCGACATCCTACAGTACCCGAACAAAAGCAACAGGCATTCATCAATTCACGAGAAGGTCACACCCGCTGACAAAAGAAACGCCAGAGTAGTAATGATCACCGACCGATATGAAACGAAATTCGCGGATGTGCTGCAGAAGGAAAAATACAGTCTGCTATCCAGTGACCCAAGTTCATCGATAGAGGAGGTATCCTAACATATCAAGTATTTCATTCTGACAAGTAGAGATTCGCACTAACGGCTCATCACAGCAAGCCACCTCTACAGGCTCCCGAAAATCTACAAGATGGACAACTCACAGACTGGCAGAATGTCAACTTCCTCTTCGCCAGCTACTATGAGGAAACACCTCGTCCTTTGTGAAGAAGTCAAGACACTTTATTCAAATCTCAAAAAGAGTAGAAGCCAGAAAAGGAGAAAATCTGGCCAGCTTCGATGTGGAAAGTCTCTACACCAACGTTCCCGTCAGAGAAGCACTCGAGGTTATCAACAGGAAGCTGAAAGAGAACGATACTACTAGTAGGAGGCTTCATGGAGTTGCTGGAATGCTGCTTTCAGAATTGTACTTTCAGTTGAAAGATCGTTTCATCACACAAGATGGACTACCAATGGGATCACCACTATCACCGGGCACAGCTAATATCTGCATGGAATAGTTTGAAATATTTGCCATCGAACACGCCAAGAAGGAGCTCCACCCCTGAGATACGTCAACGAAACGTTCCAGTCCAATTCGTCATTCAGATGAAGCAGAAAGAGATGAGGACTTCGATAAAGACGAATTCTACCGATAAAAGCTCATGAAACACGAAAAAAGTTGCCATAATGGTCCATAATGGTGGACGATTTGACAAATTTTTGAAGAAATCCAGATAGTCAATTAGGCAACGGAAGAAATTAAAGCAGCTTCACACAACCCACCTAGAATTCAAGAAGATCAATGGAAATGTGAAACACTGGTGAAATACACCATGATGACGATATAAATCAAGGAAACAGATTTCAATACCTCATCGAGGCCGATAATGTTCGGCAGCAAAACAGTCGATAGATATTGTTTGAACGTCATTTTTTTGTGGTGGATCAATATTTGTTCCGTAGTTTTTTGGGTTTGTAACCTTAGTAAATTTGAAATAATTTGACATATGTCAATAACGAAAACTATCTTTACCAGGTATTTACACTTGACAAGGAATTCGCCTAGAAGTTTTGAGGACGGAAACAGATTAAGTTTCCGAAACGTTAACAGATAAGTATTTTCATATATATCAGTTCTGATTATTTTTTTGATAGGCAAAATTTGAGTTATATGAGAAGTTGCTGACTAATTGGACTTGTTCTATCCAGAAAGAACTGTTTTTCAATAGACGCAGCAACTTTTCGGGGTAGATTGAAAATCTGCCCTTCTACACTTGTATAGATTCCAATATTAATTCTTATTTCTTCAGATTGAGGTAGGTTACAAACCCAAAAAACTACGAAACAGTCGATAGATACTTCTACATCATCAAAAAATAATTTTCTCTGAGCTATTGACCAGTTGAAATCTAGTTCCGCTAGGGACAAATTCTTGGGAGGAGTATATGTCAGAGAGTACTTTCCAAACAAGCTAGAAAAAAGGAAGCAGCAGCTTTGAGTTTATCTTTTCTCAATGATGGGCTGGAAACATAGTTGCCAGCCTAGAAACTTTCACACAGAAATATGATACAATAAGAATAATGACCATTATATGAACAAGGAAACAGATCTGAAAAGTCTCAGCAAAATTCGAATATATTCAGTAGAATACAAAATGATAGGAAAAAATGCAGGAATGTGACGTTACCGCCAACCATATGTCAATTTATTTTTTCATTTACGATTTCTACCTCTTTTTTATCATATAATTTCACGTTACAAAAAACTATTTCATGATATTATCACATAATTTATTAATATAAATTTCGGTTTTGTTGGGGGAGGTATAAGGATTGCCGAAAGCTTGACCAATAACAAGGAGTTCCTTTCTTTATTGTAACTTGTTCAACATATTTTTTGACAGTTATCAATCACCGAAACACCAAACTGTTTTCACTCCCACTCGATCTCTTTTGAAAAATTTTACTTCAACATCAGATGTTCCGACTCACCGATGAACACTCCTGAAGCCTAAAATATTAACGGAACGATTTCGTAGATATTGCTTTGCATTTTTCTATTTATTTGTTTTCAACCTCTAGAAATGAAGAAAGCACAATATAGTCAAATGAAATATAATTCAACACAGTATTGAGACAAAACAAAAAGTAAAAATAAGCACTTCAATTATATTACGCTATAAGGTAGACACGATTAAATTTCCACAAAATTAATTAAAATTATTAAATTTTGTGGAAATTCAATCGTGTCTACCTTATAGCGTAATAACTATGGATTTCCATCAAGTAAAGGCCACCTCAGTCCAAAACTTCAATTATATATTCCCAAATCTCTAGATGTTAAGTCTTTCGCCATAGTACTTTGTTCCACAGTATCTGAAAAACAAAAAATACTGACTTGATGGTCTTCATGGAAGATTATGATCATGGTGAAAATATTATGTAACTTGGTAACATTAAATGGAAAAGGGCACGAAGTCTTTCTAAACTTATTCCAACACCGACCAAAAAGTAGCTGAGGCGCGTTTGGTCAGCTTAGTTCTCCTAATGATGTCGAATTTGTGGGTAAAACGGAAACTTACAACCGCAACTATGATTTTTAAGATTCCTAACAGATTTAATACATAAAGAGCTATTTTTAAAATATATCTATAACATTGCCACACTAACAAATTCCAATTAGAGTTGCTACAATAGTTCGGCCCGCCAGAGATTCCTATCCGTCCTTAGGATCGACCAGTTGATAGTACTCAAGTTCCATTTTGAAAACTTCATATTACAAACTACCTACTTGTCTTCGAGTATGTTTAAAGCAATGAAATATTGTAGCAGATGATATATTTTCAATTATAGAGTGCATACCCAACATACAAACACTATTCGTTTACGAAGAATTGGTGTTACAAATAAGAACGACTCATAACTAATGAATTGCAAGGTTGTTCATACAGAAAGTAAATAAAGTAAAAAGCAGTCAGTAGAAATGAATAATATACAGTAAAATATATGTTTAGAATACGAAGTTCTTATCAATCGGTTTTGTCATATAGTTCAAGTAGAATACCTTCGTATGTATATTCGCGAACTGTAATAATCCACCTCTAGCCGAATTAGTGGATATGTTCAATGGCCACCATTTTATAAACAGTCAAAATTGTAAAATCATTCTTATACTTGGGTACAACAATTCGGAATAAGAGCATATTCCGCCTTTTGTTCGCACCAATAAAAGGATCGTAAGTACAGGATTTTATTCATTGGTTCAAGGGTACACATCATTCCACGTTATTCATAACTTTTTACTGCTTTTCAATATAAAACCCGCAATAAAATGCCCGATACGATATGTAGGTTATATCGCGATGCGCGTTCTGTTTTTTGATATAATCCAAACGTCGCATGTTGAGCTATTGTCGAGTTTTTCTTATATTGAAAAACGGTGAAGAGAGGTGGAAAACCTGACACCTGAAGAATAAAATTGTGTGTTTCTGATCGCTTTTTTGGTGCAAAAAAGGGACTTCGACTTTCTCTATTTAAGCAGCAAATACATACTTGATTGTTTCTTTAGGAACTTCCAATATCACTGATGCCAAGTGTTTCGAGCCACACCTTTCTTTTCACCTTGTTCGGAATTCTGAAATAATCTATTTCAAGGAATCATTTTCAGGCTTTTTCTTCTCCAAATCAGAAAATGAAAATTACAAATTCTATGAAAGAAGTATGAATCGAGTTCCTAATAAATTGAATTAGTAATTGGTGAAAAATGCTCACTACCAATTGATATATGAATTGATACATTTTTTTCAACTGCTGTTCATAACACATCTCCTTATATTTGAAAGAAAATGGTCGAACTCACGAGCAACTGAACACAAATCCAAAGTAAAAACTTGGCACTCTTCCTTGGTTCGGAAGTTATAGCCTGTAAAATGTAAGAGAAGAGGCTTATTCCACCTTTTTTTCCTAATGATTACCTGATTTCAGTAATAATAGCTTTTTCCCACACCCCATCCTTTTGAAATGAGTCTAGCTCGACATAAGTATGCATACCGCATTGTGACTGTTAAAAATTCTCAGATGTAGCAATAACAGACTTTTACCCTCATCCCGCCCCGGTCAATATTTCTTTCCGCAAATATCCGTATCCTCCACTAAAAACTCGATCTGATTTGTGAAGTTTTCACTTTAACCTGATAGACGCAAGGGAAACGCTAATTCTTATTGAATAAAATTGTTAGAAATTTCAAATTGAATTTTGGCGTCAGGAATGGGATTATTCGTAAGAAAAATGATCGGATAGGGTGAAATGAGAAGAAGAGCAGATCCAACGACTGAAAACGTGTCTTCCGGGAAAGTTTGGTAATATTGTGTAAAAAATAAAGCAAATTTTGACTCATTTCATACCTCTAAAAGGCTATAATTTCCCATTGAAAGAAGAACGCTGAGTTTTGATTTCAGATTCGTGTTCAGTAGCTTGAAATATGTAGGCAGGACATAATTACATTTATTTCAAAACTCACCGATGTCCTGGTAACGAACTTTAACCCAGAAATATTGGGTATCAAACGCCTATGTTTTGTGTTTACCTACCGATGATATAATATCCCACCACTCTTCTTGCCCCATTTTTCCACATTACGCATTTGTTAGTCATTTCAACGCCTTCTCGCATACGAAAATGAAACATAACTTCGAAAATCAATTGGAACAGTAATGAAACACACTCCTCCACAGATGTCTTAGACAAGAAAAAAATACAATCGAAAGAATTATATTTTTCATTTGACAAATGCAACACATACGTTTTTATTTTCGACCAAGTCAAACGAGCTCTCATGGCCGAGTGGTCAATGGCACCGGCAGTGATCAGAAACGTTCAGGTTCAATTCATGACCTCGGCTGGGTTTTTTTTCATTTTTATTTTTCATTTCTCATTGTATTTTCCGTGGTTATACCATTAATTATAATTTTGTAGAATTTTTCAAAGAAATACGATTGATTACCTACTACTATTGTGTTCAATATAATATACTATTATAGGCTAGTAGCCATATTTGATGTCAATTTCTGTGGTCTTAGATAATTCATTAGTGATTTTGAAATGGATTCAAGCGACGAAGGAAGTGTGAATGGTACTCCACCAGATATAGGTAAAGCAGCTGAGGATGCAAAATTGAGTTTATTGCCAAGAAAATTCAAGAAAATATACGACAAAGTGTATGAAGAATTCGTGAGGTGGTGCAACAAGAATAATGTGAAAAATAATAACTACACAGAGAGTGTACTTCTTGCCTGTTTTCTGGATAAATCTAAATATATTAAGCCCTTTGAGTGTACATTATAATAGAGATATCAGTAGATATGCAGAATTAATAAATTTTTTGAAACGAAAATCTGATGGTTATAAACCAAAGATATCGAAGATTCTAAGCAGAGGAGAATTTGAGTTATTTTTGAGGGAAGCACCAGACAATTTATATCTTATGATGAAAGTATGTTCTAATTTAAAGTTTACTCAATGTTCAGTATGTTAATCTGAGAAGTTATTGTAGGTAGCACTGATTTTTGGAATTTGTGGAGCATGTCGCCGCGAAGAATTGGCATTCAAGATTTCGAGACTTTTTTATATAATTGGCAAACCTTACTCTCTATATGGAAATTAGGAAATGAAACTTCTTGTGTTTTGATACCATTTATACTACTTGTAACTGACGTCACTTTCGTCCTAAACAAAATATTATAAATTCGTAAGTAGTATTCGTTTGGGCCTATAGAGCAAAACTGCAGTAACGTTAGTTACAGGTATATAAATGCATGGAATGAAAACTTAGGAAGTTTCATATATCAATTTTCATATTCTCATTTGCATATTTAGGAAATATTCTTGTAATATCTAGTTTTATCTGGCCAGAAAGACTTAGTGATAATAGCAAAAGTCTTGGAAAAATCAACAAACAAATATGTGGTCATCCATTAAGAGTATTTTAGACGTAGATGTGTGAAATTGTTTTCATCTACGCTCTTTTCCTGTTTTATTTGTTTCATAGTAGTACTGGTATCAGCTCGAAAGTATATCACTGTCCTTTGAGTTATTAACCGACTTTTCCATTTTTTTCTTCAATTATTTAGTGATTATTTTACTCATATGTATGGTTGAATGGAAGAACAAAAAACGAACCAGACTTCTTCAGGTCTCTAGTTCGTCTATTGAATCCTGCCTTTTGACAGGAGTTACATCTTTGTCCTTTTTTTTGAATGTTTTCTATTTTTTTCCCTATCAATAAAAGCCATTATTATTAATACTATTATTATTATCAAATTCGCTACGGCCCTACAAGTCTGTGAATGTAGTCATGAAGAATAAAATACTTTTTCTCAAATAATACTATGATAATAGCATGCTCTTTATTAATGGGAATTGATGTTGTTCGATCTGCAATACTTTGTATTTTTCCTCCGCTGTAAAACTTCAAATCTTTTATCATCAAGATGCGTTCTCTACTGTGGAGAAAGTGAATTTGAAAAATCTTTCATCTTTCCTAGTACCTTTTGTCAAGGGATAATTCTCCACCGTGAAACATGCCCATCAAAATAACTATATCTTTACATTTTTTCATATTAACAGATCCACATTAATATCCGCAATCTTCTGCTTTTTCGTAGCTTCTGATTTTTAACAAATAGCCAAAAAATTTTCAGTTATAGAGATTGATATTTCCATTGAATATATCATTCATAACGGTCATTTCCATTGATAATTTTTCTGCGTCACATCACAGCAATATTCTCTATGGTTTTAGGCTTATGAAAAAAACATATGAGAATAATAGAATCATAAACCTTTTCGCATGAAAATCCAACGTACCAATATTATTTGGAATATTCAAAATGGATTTTCATCGATAAGCGCTCAGGCTCAGGTTCATTAGGAATGATACTGGTAAATAATCCTGCTGGGTTTGAAAAAGTAGGCAACTCTCAAAGTAAAAATACGAAACCTTCTGATCTCTTTTTTTATATCAGCGTTGATGAACACTCAATCCTGTTTTTCCCCAGCTCAACTCGGTGTATATCAGTATCCATTCATTCTAATGAGTTGCTTTCCGTTGCACTAAATTGCGTTTAGCGTAATTGCCTTTTGAGCTGGAAAATCCCAACCATATATATAGCGCTCATGCCGTTGTCCTCCACTCCGGATGTTTTAATCACACATTAGTAGCAGCCTAGGAAAATTTCTTGCTGTGTGTGAACCCAAATAAGTTTCATTAAGGTTATTAACTTCCATTCGTTTGTGCCTTGTGACAAACATGTAAAGGGAGACTGAATGTTAATTTTTGTGAAGATTAAGGCTTCCTTTCGCTCCTTCTGTACTTGATCAATTTATTACAATGTAAAATAAAATAATAATTGATACAGAATCATATCAAGTGAGAAAGGTGCATTGTTATATGTTACATTGAACATCCATCAGAACTTTGAGGTGGTCTGTAATTTTCGAAAAATATTTTCATATGAAACTTTTCAATCGGCGAATTTAGCCCTTCAAAATTATTTTTCAGAATAAAGGGAACTGATTGTAAGCGTATCAAGGTAATGTTCCTTGAAATGGAAAAATATGTAGTAGTAACCGAACGATTCAGTAGTTATGTTCCAGATAAAGTAGGCAGTAGATGCATACAGCCGATTTTAGTCCTTCCCCACCACTTTGACGTCATTAATTGGGCGTGATTGGAATGTCCCCTGTTAAGAGGACACGTGTAAAGTCATTTCCTTTGTTGTCTGAGACGTTTGTGTGTGTGTGTGTGTATTCGAAGTCATTGGAAAGTTATGTAGGTATTGGATTTCTTTGTTAGGGGTGTGTTATGTCAATTGAATGTGAAACCTTCTTTGTTTCATATAGGTTTGAGGTATAGGGAAAAGATTGCATTGACTTTAATGACAGGCAGCATGTATAATCCATACAAATTTGTTTACGTCTACATGCCACAAATATCCAGCATCAACTGATGAGCATTCCTCGCCGCAGTTAATGGCTCATCAGATAATTATGGGGGGAGGAGGAAGATAGGTAGAAAGAGATAGGTGTATGGGGGAGGGATATTTTTACGCCATGAGGTTTCAAAGACCAATATGTGCTCATCCGATCTGAAATCATCAATTCCAATGATGTGGTGATGGGATATCACACAATGCCTCTCGTGGAGGAGAGGGTGCATGTCTGCACGTAGCGCCAACAACAACTAAATGTTCATAGCAGCACACATCAACGTCTACAGTTGGGACTGTATCGAACGCTTCCAATGCATTCAACCACTCCAATTCTGTGATATTGTCACACAAGTGTGAAGTGATGCTTCTAGTGTTAGAGAGTATACACATCTGTATGAAGCTTTTTACCATAAGCTACATTTTAAAATAACAGTGTGATAGTCTTGGTACTCAAAAATTGTAAATTGTTTCTGTTTTGTCTATATATAGAATAGCTTTGGAACGCCAGGCTGCGAATTATAAAGGTTGTTGATAAATCTCAAGACATGTCTTCCTATAAAGTTTTTCTGGTGATTGCATGAAATCCTATATTATGAGGTACAAACCGTTGTATTAAACACAACCGTACCTTATTTATAATCGCAGAAGTTGTTTGTCAAGAAGGATAATGAATTATTATCTTCACAAAATTATCTATCAGGAGGAAAGTCGTCAAATGTTCCCTTGTAATAACTTTACGATTTCCGTCATGCTTGAATAAATTACAGGTTGTATACAATTCACTAAAATCATTTTTTTAAATCGATGTTAATGATTTGAAATCATCGTCTGTGACATCATCCATATTTTCATAGTATCGCTTCTGTTTCGTGATTGCAACTGTCTGACGGCACTGGAGAAACAGATCTTTCATCAAGTATGGTCGGTTGGGAGAACGTATAATGATAGGCTTGTCATCATATTGTTGGGATAAAAAAACTGATCATAGCAAGATGACAAAACTCCTACTTCTGACCAACAAAATCAAAGAGAAGGTTATATGAGAGTATTACAGAAACATTCAATTGCAGTGTGGTTTACAAAAAAATAGCGATTCTCGGAGATATATATATATATATATATATATATATATATATATATATATATATATATATATATAATTCATGTATGATATACATGACTATTCAAAAAATATCTGTGGGAGAGACTATATATATATACATATATACAGTCCGTTTTTTTTATGTCGTACCACTATTGGCATCTCGAAAACGGTAAATGATACGAACTTGGTTAAATTAGACAAAAGTTGTCTATTTTAGTGAACAATGAAATGACGTTTTCAAATGAAAAAATATCACGGACCGTTTCTGAGATATACGGGGAAAATTGAAGCACAGTATATCGAAACAAATTCAAAACAGAGAAGAAAGTTTTCTGAACACATTTTCATATTCCTAAAAATAGAGGCGCCAGCACAAAGAAAAGAAAAGAAGCCATTTCGATTTTCCCCGTATATCTCAGAAACGGTCTGTGATATTTTCGATTTGGAAACATCATTTCATTGTTCACTAAAATAGACAACTTTTGTCTAATTTAACCAAGTTCGTATCATTTACCGTTTTCGAGATGCCAATAGTGGTACGACATAAAAAAAACGGACTGTATATATATATATATATATATATATATATATATATATATATATTTCAAAATGGCTCAATGTCACTCACTGACATGCAGTACAATGGATATAAAATTTCATTAGGTACAGTATAAAAGAGTGATCAACTTTCTGACTCACTCTGTAAAATATGTTTGCATGTCTTATTATTAAATAAATAAATCCAGCCAGATATTGAAATAACTGAAAGTTGAATTATATTTCGAGTCAACGTTCCGTTTTTTTTTATTTTTGAGTATCCTTGTAGAATATGAAACTGTTTCTCATGAGGGACTGATATTTAGAGTCATCAGAGCACTATCATGAGAAAAACTCATTGATACATAGAAGAAAAATACAAAAAACATGCTCTCAAAAAATTGCTATTTTCCAACTTCAACACACTGTAACTCTGAAACTAGTCATAGGATTGAGCCCGAAACACATTTCCCCATAAGCCGGCTGCCTGGTTCTCAGTTGACTGGAAAACATCATCTGGAAAGAAAATAATCTTTACGAATATCACTCGACCTAAACATTTTCTCAGATAATTGTCCATTTTTTCAAACTAAGACTGTTATTTTTGAGCAATACCAATCGAGCAACCAGCATCAGATGAAGCCAACGTCCCAGGTACTAGTGGTTTTATCATACTGTTTGCTCTTTTGATATCGCTAAATAACGAAGTTTTCGTTGAAAATGGAAATTCATCGATAAAATTATCAGGTCGTGTGGTATTATTTTCGATGATTTCGCTCCCTCCCAACGGTGCTAATTCGACAGCCTTGACATTAACATCTAGGCGTCATCATTCTTGAATCATACGTGACTCTCAATTCTACTGCTACAACTTGGATGACTATAGATGTTTCAGTTTTTTTCTCCTGAAGATGCTGACTTTGTTAGCGAAACGCGGGTCGAGTGCAAATAATATCAATTTGTTGGTAGGGTAATTGATCGATTATCGATGAAATTTTGAGGTAATGTGGTACTGGTTTCGAAAAAAGTGGAACTATGTATCATAAGAACAATTTATTCAGCAGAGGTGTATCATATATTGTATTTAAAAAAATTAATTGAAGAAAATGTTATGAAAGTTCTAAGCTGAACAGCTTTCACAAAGTTTGATAATAAATGTTGGCACTAGACATCTTCAACCGGCTGAAAGGAACCTGGATTATGATTACTTTTTCATGAAGAAAATTACACTTTCGGTTATTTTTTCAATAAAGATGACAAATCATATAATTCAACAAGTGTATACTTGAGAGGAATAGGCTATAATGCGCTCCCAATCTGATAATGGGAACTTGCTTAAAACAAACGTCAACTAGAGTATATTCAGCGCACTGGAACACATTTACGCGAATATAATTTTTTACCAGGGCAGCAATGGGGACAAAATATAATTAAAATGTAGTTTAGCAGTTTGCGGTCTTTTGGCCAATAGCATTGCAGATCCAGCAAGTCATGAGGCGTTCAGGTTCTGATAACTCAGGCTGAGTGAAAGAGTGTATTTCTTGGCAACTCGCCAAGTTTGAAAAAATAAATTATATTATCATAATCTCGTCTTAAGGTCGGCGATCAGTGTCTTCCATGTTCATTTCCAATTGCATTTGGAAACCATAAGACATCTTGAGTTCAAATTTGGCACACTTATTGAAAAGATGTTGAATTTTGGAATGAATATGAAAAATTCCATCTTTTTTCAAAATTTTCAAAAAAAATGTATTGTATTTTCGAAATTAATTCGGAAACAAGGCATTTCTATTATTTCAACCGAAAGCCCTATGAAAGTTACATATATTCTGAAAAAATCAAACTGTTAGAATGCTTCCTTGCAAAATGCAATAAGAATCAGGAATTTGGCGGCATTTCCGCACTATTTGAACCAGTTTCATGAAATACGTCGCAAATTACCGACATTTTTAGTTCAGCCCCTAGCGGACAGATGGTGATGAGGCATGAGGTTTCGGAAAGCAGTTTCGATTACGGAAACACGCTGAAGGGAGGTCTAGTTATTATCGCTTCCTTCTACATGGCTGGCTTAGATATTGGCGTAGGTGTTTACAACGAGTGAAATTTGCACTTTATCGATAATGGGTATAATATGTGCGATTGGTTCTTTTAGGAAAGAAACACATTTCTAGATATGATATCAAACATAATAGAAAAAAAATAAACACAATGATGCCATTTAGTATAAAATAAAAATGAAACGGATCAAAACATCGAAAAATGGAATGAAAAAAATTGTAATTAATACAATTTCTTGGGGCCAAAGCGTTTCCTTCGAAAAAAATTTCAGAGTAATAGAATTTGTGCATCGGATGAGTAGTTTTTTCTTCTTAGTTTTCTGGGTATTTCAGCTGGTAGCATATGAATATCCCGTGACAGTACGTACCTACTGAACAAATTGAATCGTAAAAAGTTCAATAGTTTTCTATCTGTATATAGCGTGACTCTCGGTCTCTTGTGTCTTATTCGTTTATGGAAATCACAATGCTAAATTATTCAGTGAATTTCACATCAATCTGAAATATTTTTGACACTGCGACGTAGGCACTTCTATCGAAAAAATTCTAGCAAGAATTGAATAAAAATTAAATGCGCGGCATACCAACAAGTTTTTCATTAAAATATTTCTTGTTGACGATTTCCTCTTCCAGTTCATCGGTTCTCGAAAAAATAATTTGTGTAAGATATGCTTCGAACTATAGCCCTATTTCGACTCGGATGAAAAAGTTATATTTTATAATTCGATACAGATTTTTCATTACGATACAGATTTTCAATCAATAGAAACCCATTATTTTTTCAATCAAGCATGATATGCATGCTCTGCATTTGACGTTTGTCAAGTCAAAATCGGAATAGGTATTGAATTTCTGAAGAATATAGCCAAACTTCGATAGTCATAACAAAATATCTGATACCAGCGATATGGGAGAATCACCTTCGACACCTTCACCGGCAGAAATACAGTTAGAATGAGTAAATTTCTCATTTGTCAAATGCATGATTTATTATTTTATTTTTTCAAACTTATTTCTGAGCCCTCCGTAGGCGAGCGGTCTAAGACGCTGAGATTATGTTAGCTAGTTGGAAGAGACAAGGGTTCGATTCCGGTATCGAGTAATCTTTTTTTTTTCAATTTCTGATCTTCTCTTCATTTCTCATTGTTTCATTTCTCGAAGCAATACCATTAATTACAATTTTGTAGTGTAGTGTAGTTTCGATTGTAAGTAAAATAGCGCATGCAACCCTCATGTAATGAAAGATTAGGAATTGATAGAGTCTATATAATAATGTGAAAAGGCAGATTTCTAATCTATCCAGAAAAGTTGCTGCGTTAAATGAAAATAGTTACTTGTAATAGAAACACTTCCTATCAGTCAACTTCTCATATAATGTGAATTTGCCTCTCACGAAAATACAAGAACTAATCTATGCTACTATTATAAAGAGGTGACGTCTATTCCTTTTTTTGTTTGAAGGGAGTAATCTTCGGAAATACTGATCCAATCATGGAAATTCTTTCTCTACCAGAAAGCCACCCTATTAAAGATTAATATAGGCTATTTTTCAGTATGATCGAACGAAAATTCAATAACTCAAATATTATATGTAAAACAAGTTGGAGAATAGCATGCGAGATGTGAATCTCCACCGGCGTGCGCTGACTAACAGTTCGGTTCGACTTTAACACGGACAAAGTCAGCGGCAGAACCTAGTATAAAGTACCTATATAAAAATACTTACCTTCGGTAACGTTTCCGAGCCGAAACCGAATCCGTTTCCATTTTCGGAACATATTCATGAATACTTGAAAAAAATCATGTCCTGCCGTTTGATAAGAGATTAAATTATGACCTTTTTTGTGTATGTTTTTTTCTTATCAATAAAAGCAATATTATTATTATTATTATAATCTTATCAACTGAAATTTTCTATATAGTAGGGACGACTATCTTGTTAACATTGCATGAATAAAAACGTGTTCGATCGGGTTTTTATCCTATCAACTATTACCTATTACCCTCTTCATAACCGTATCCACTGAAACTTGTAGGCACCTAGAAAGTTATTCCTTGTACATTTTGGGTTGAAACATAATATAGGTACCTGCACTCCTATGAGTCATAACAAATATTCAGCAAATCTATCCTTGTCATTATCAAACATCATTCAAGCACACCGTCTCACTTTCTTCCATTAGTTCGACCGGTCATAAATTCACCCTTCTTCCAAACACAGACAGGCGTTGCCAGATGATAGTATCTTGCGTCCTTGTCCGAACGATCTAAGAGACCATCAGAGAAGTAGGGATAACTAACGATCCGGCAACATAGTTCAACATCTATTCGGCATTAGTTCAACATTTAGATAGAAAATAGTTTTGATGCCAGATATATAGATGAAAACAAGGATGACGAAGACAAACTGTAAAATGGGTTCATATATGAGATAAATATTCATTATAATATATCGTAGCGCCGTCGCCGGATTAGTTTGTCAAGCCCAAGTGAACGCTGACCTTAACCTGCCCACTCGAGTCCGTGCTTCCTATTGCTCTGACCCAGTGAGCAGACGCCTTAGTAGCACTGCACCGAAATTCAATCACATAACTCAAAAATATTTTTTAAATTCGAAGAATATAAAGTGTTTATATTTGCCTGAAATTATATCCACGTAGTTTTCAGATCGATCATTTGTCATCCTTCATTACCAACCTCTATTGGAATTTGGAAGATTTTGTATGAATTCAATTGTAAAATTTACAAGGTAAACGAAAAAAGGGTCAAATGAAAGAAATATGACGTTCAAGCACAACTCTCGGAGATTATTTCGCGAGTAAGGATGGTCAAAAATATTTGTGGAAGTGGAGATACGATTCTATGAAAATGGTGAATTTTGATCATTTATTGACCTTCAATCACTTATATACCAAAAGTGGTGCGTTTTACAGAAAAATATCGAAAAATAAAAGGAATTTCATTTTGCTCAGGTAACCAAAAGTAATGTTACTTTGCTTCAATTTTTTTTTCAGAATATATTAATGAACATTTGGATAAAGAAGCGCTATTTGGGTTTTTCGTAGGCAATGATGAGTAGAATCGATTTCTCTAGGTTTCTAACAGGCGTCATTTTTTGGTCGGTGAGGTTGTACCTCCATGCGTCTTTTTAGGGGTGGCATTCGCTCAGTGGAGCAGTAGAGGTATATTCCGCACGAATGATACAAACAGTATAGCAATGATTTTTTCACGGATTGAAATATATTGATTGAAGAGGAATCACAATTTGACCATCGCTTCCTGGAGGTCAGTTGCTCTTGAATCTATGCTAGTAGCATAATGGATTAAAACTCGGTTATGAATTTTGTGTGTACTTCACCTCGAAATACTGGTACAGCACAAGTATTTTTTCACCCACTCAAAAATTTACTGAAAATTGATACATCGGCAGAAATTTCATTGAATGACAATCATTTTCACTTCAGCTATACAAAGTTGTGAAAACTCTATTGTCAAAGTTTCGAATGGAAATTTTTTGAATAATTTGTACACTCCAGATACTTGTTACACGAAAGAGTCTGTACCTCTTATATCTGATGAACTATTTAATCATTCCCATTCCATGACCGAACTGTCCCTATTCCAGTGATATAGATGACATAACCAGTGATTCTTTGCACTTGGATATATGGGACCACGACGACGAAAGCTCAGTTCTTGAGGCCGTCAGCAAACTGAACGAGGTCCGAGGAGTTCGAGGCCTCGGCCGTTTCTTCAAGCAAGTGTGCCAGTCTGCGAGACAGAGTTCGCAGGATGATTTTCTGGGATGCGTCACAATCCCGCTTCAGGTGAGTTGAAATGAAAATTACGTATTTTTCGTAATACTATAATAGCTAGTATTCTGGAAAGCTCAAGGCAGAGAGCGCTAGAGATAATAGAATGTTTTGACAGATCAGGCACTATTTTTCCTTTATTGTATCCGTCCGAAGGGAGTTAAATCGTACATGGCTGCCGTTACAGGGTGATATATTCTGCAATCCTTTGTATAGGGAAAGGTAACATTTGCCAACCATTACATGATACAAAACTGTAGCTCATTACTTCCTCAACCATTGCATTTCCTGATATTCACGAAATTTTCGACGAACTTAATAATTATCGAGTTGAGGGTGATGTTTATATGCTTGAAATACTTTTCTGATATGTAACAGAGACATAATATTTCAAGGATCTAACCGAAGGAATTATAAAAGATTTTTCGTACGCATCTCATCGGTTCATTTTTACATCAGACATTTAAAAACGCTCAAAACCAATTGCATATATCTCTCTACATGCGTAAAGACCATTATAATCTCATTTCTCTGCTTTTCAACTAGTGTTTAATGATCGATATTATTATTTGAACGTGTTAGATGGTTAACAAATTCATTCAACCTTCCAAATGAAGAATTATGAATGAAAAATCTGAATTTGACACTGATTGAAGCAATCAAGAAAGGGATTTTAAATCACACTTAAGAAAAACAATTCATAAATCATATAAATCAAATCCAATAAATGATTCACTTGGAATTTATTGCAATTATTTCAAATGAATCGAATTCTGAATTCTGTCCACCTCTGAGAGATTGATATTAATTTGAAGGACATCCCTTCAACGGGTCTGGAGGGCTGGTTCAAGCTGGAGGCCCGTTCGCAGCGCAGTTCCGTGCAGGGACGTATCAAGCTCAAGCTGTGGCTGTCGACAAGAGAGAACAGGGGAAACTCCGAAGAAGACAACTGGAGCGAACTGACGCAACACGAGAATTTGTACATCACGTTCGTCGACTACGAGTTGAGGAACTGGGCGAGAGAGACATGGTCGTGGAACGGGGACTTGTCGGGTCCGGCCCTGACTATTTTGCACCAGCACGCAGTACAAGGTACCAAATTTCATTTGATTCTATTGAAACTTGCCAAAAAAACTCAATTTGTTGGAAATTGATGTGATAATTGCTAAGTGAAATATTACCCCACAACTGATATAAGTGATGTGTAACGTTCCTTCTGGCATTCCAGTGACGTTGCATAATCCTGTCAGCAACCCTCTAACGGCTTTCATTGTAATATTCCAAAGGCTAGGGCAGGAGTTATTTACATATCGTTCGTTCACTTGCAAAATTTGAGTCAACTCTTCTCATTTGAGTTTATTTCCAGTTGAGAACTGTTTGAAAATGCTGTTAATGTATTACTTGATCTGCGGAATCCGTACTACCCATCAGGTAGTGTATTCAATTTCTTCGAATCAGGAATATCTCAATATAGAGCAATTCGAGGAAAGATGAACCACTTTCGGTTGATGAACTATATTTTTTCGACTATTCACTGTAGATAACTGATTTTGATCTGTATGTGTTCCCAGCTGTATTATTTTCATACAGAGAGTTTTTTGTCGCGCCAAACTTTTTTAGTCAGTACTGATAAATTTTCTAACCCTTGCAAAAATCATCTCACCTCCAGCATTGAGGTTAGATGGACTCTGAAGTAAGGAGGGGCTGAAATATTTTCAAAATCCGACAAATATATCCCAAATGTGATGGTTCATTCAAAACGGGAAGCAGTAAGTTTCACCTAAAGGTCGTGAAAAGCGGTCCATCTCTCCCTAATGTCAAGTGGACCATCTCACCTTTTCGTATAGGTGACATACGGTACATTGTCGCTGTTCCTTCAGCAAAAGCAAGCTCCTGCCAATGGGAAATCTGAATCCAATCTCGATTATGCAAACCTAGAAAGCAAAAAAACTAAAATTTCGATTCTTCACTTCATGAAATATTTAACACAAAATTCACAGATTTCGAAAGACAATCAACGTCTACGAATTCGTCTGTCCACTATTACACATTAGACAGCTGATTCTATGTAATCAACAATGATGGTCCATCTCACCTCGTGGTCCATCTCTCCTCCATTTACCCTACATAATGCTTTTTCATAATTTTGGACAGCATTAGCAGAATTGAAATAGGTCTAACATCATCATTTTTTTCCTGAAGATGCTAACTTTGATAAGTTTGAAACATACTTCTCCTTGACTTGACAGTTACTTTGACCTTGTTGAGACTATTGAATTTTCAATGATGAGAAAAATCTATCTGTTCCACTTCTCTACCCATCAGATTCAGCTCCAAGGTATTAAAATATTCGTCAAGAATGTAATGGTGGTTTGTGGCTACTTTGAAGAGCTCGACAATTTTTATTGCATGAAAACCATTGGATATCATTGAAAATAGTGTATCGACCTGAAAGGAAACTCGTAGGTCGATAAAGACTGAGTACTTCTTTCTTTTCTCAAGTACCTATATCAAGTTTCTCTGTTTTGATTCTTGCTGAATTTATCTGCTCAATTTATCGCATTCTTTTTATATAATCTTGCCCATAGTATGAATTCGTTATCTTCAGGTGACCTGACCGATCTTCAAACAGCCATGGCAAGGTTCGTGGCTGCTGCCAGAGTTTATTTGAAGTATTCGTTGGATCCTCGGTGGATGCTCCAACTGCTCAATGACATCGAGGCGACTTGGATGAACTCAACGTTAACGAGAGAGGAAGAAATGTGGCTAGCCGAAAAATTTACAGCCATGCAAGGTGAGACTCGCTTCTAGACAGTTCATTTATTCGAAATTTTTCATTGATAATGAATATATTTCAATGCTCAAACGTGTCTTTGAGGGGCGCAAAGACAATACAACTGATGGACTGGCCTTGATAGAGAAGACAGCGGAATGAGCAAGAAAGAATAATTTAATATTATTAATGTAGCAGATGTAGAGAGATTGTGAAAGACAGTAATTTCAATAAAAATTAGAATTCCTCTCATCGTGTTATGTGGAAAACTCTCTTGTAGGCTAGTCCATGAGTTGAAAGGTATATGGAAGAATATTATATAAAGTAGAACATCACTTTGAAATCAGCATTCGATCAATGTCGTATGGGAATCCACAATAATTTATAAATGTGAGATCACGAAGTTGAATATTTCAAGGCATTATGATATTACAGAAAGATGGCTTCAACAGCTCAGGCATCATAGACAATTATTTCCTGCTTTGCACCCGCCATCTTTAACTCGTTTGGAATACATTTTGAGGTGTCTAGCCTCAATGTCAAATATGGTATGTATAATATCTATTATCAATCTATTATATTGTTACGATATATCCCTGGGTTCGTCGATTAAAACACCAAACAACACTAAACTTCTTTTATTAAAGCTCTCTATCAGAATACAATACAACACAATCACTTAAATAGCTCTGATAACTTTCCAATGCTCGCTACTAAAACTCTCTGTACTAACAATTCTGCCGTCGGCGTGAACGAGTCCCGCTTATATATGCGCTCATAGAGTGGAGATTCATCTAGACAAATCTTCACAATCGAATCTTCTGGCCGCGATCACGCGAGTATAATCGTTCCTGAATCGTCGTCGCACCAATTCGATAGGCGGCAGGGCCGGCGCTAGCACATTTCGTTACAATATGAATATAATTCCTTGTAAGGGTGTTTCGAAAAGGAAAAATATAAAAAAATCATTCCATCCAATTATTACCATCGCAAAATATTAAAAATCATAGATATCGCATATTGGTTTTGTAAAATTTGAATTTCAAATAATCCACCAAGATCTTGGACGAAATATATATAAGTATGTATATATAGTAAAAACACTGTTTTCAATTATCTAGCTGACATACATCAAAATAAAAATTGTTTAGAAAATGTCAAAAACGAATTGCCATCCAACTGTTCAGATTTTAAGTGATCCTCAATCAATGTAGGTATCATCATAAAATCGTTCAACTAGAAATAGTTTCCTCAAATAACTGCGCAAAGTTGTCCAAGACAACCCAAAGCTACAATGTGATTTAACATTCTTCAATACTTATCACGGACTCGTCAGGTTGGTTTGATGATATTTTTTTTCTTATATCTACAAAATTCATATTTTCAGCAATTTTCATGTACATACATTTTCATGGTTATAACACCATCACTTCTTTTGTTTTTTATGTTCTGGTATCGACTCATTTCTACGCACTGAATTTCATACAAGTGAGCCTCCCGTTCGTGATGAAACCATTTATCATACTCATCAACACTATCAGAGTTCAAATCATTCCCACACGAATGTTTCCTTCACTCATCAAAATACACATTATACTTTTTGTATTTCATATGGTCTTGTTGCCAAGAGGCTCGCTCCACTGGTTTCCATTTCACGAATTCCGCTTTCTTTTTCTTGTTCCTGGCATTTTCGACTCCCACAATGCTCTCGAACTATTCCAAGATTATTGAAGAGTTTTTTATATTTTCTTCTCTTGATATCACAAGACCCTGATAACCTAATGCAAAATAGCTCCCATAGTCTAATGGGATATCTTTCTCCGAAGAGGAAACGGCTCACTGTCTCCGTGAGGCTTTTTTCTTCGACTACTACAGCTCGACCTTCTATTCTACGAGTGAAGAATTGTCTTTTTGGAAATTGATGTACTATTATCACTTTTTTTCTGTTCAGCATTCGGTGCCATGGTTGCGGAGTTTATCACTTTGATATTTGGACAGAAACAAATCGACATTAACGATTGAAGTATAATAACAAAATAACCTATCGAAATGAATTCGTTTTGCCATTCATATATATATATAAGGAAAATGTTTTTCCTTTATTTCAATTTATATATATTATATCCATCCTGTACACCCAATACTGCATGTTTTGGTTTGAAATTTTTCCGTAGACATAACTATTTTGATTATATTGATATGTTTGTGTAATTGTCCTCATTTCATGATTTTATGTATATGTATGATCGCTAAAGTCCTACAATTGTAATATTTTTTGTACGCATTGTTCAGGTGCAAAATTCGATGAATACTATGAAAGTATTTACATATTATAAAATGAAGTAAAATCAAAACCCCAATCTGAATCGTCGGCCAACTACTCGCCACGAGCAACTATCTAAAATCTTCCTTAGACTCGTGAAAGAAAGGGTCTGGCTTTTGTTATGTTCTTAAGCGCACCATGATCAATCGCGGTACTGTCAACAATGAGATGTGGCAGGGTCATTTTCCAATACACTAGAGGATTCTTGGGATGAAAACCTCTGCACTGTTCGAAAATCGAACCCATGAACTTTAGATCTTGAGTGGATCACGAAATCAGTGCGCAAACTTCGCTTCTTAGTCTTCTTCATCATTATTTCCGTCAAATATCGGAAGAATTGATAAATGATCACTTAATTTCACCTAACCTACCCAAAGCCTTATTCGACTGTCTCTCACGATACCTCTCAACCAAATTAGCAATATAAAGTCCCATACGTCGATTAATATCCCTTCTCATTCATTTAACTTTCAGAAAGCGTTTTGGAAATGCTGCCCCTTTAACAAAGAGATCAGAGGGGAGATAGTAGCCACACTCAGAAAAGGAACGCCTGAATGGTTCGGGGCACTGAAGTCGTCCATAATGACATCTGACGAGTATGACCCTTCATTCGTAGGTTTCTGTTCGGAATTATACGTACAAATGAAGCACGGTTTGTCCCACTACCATCCGCTTTTTGAAGGGTGAGTATGACTATGGATCATGTAGAAAATTCAGGATCAATACAGTTCAGGAGCTGTCATATAAAGTTTTTATTTATCATCACTGTAATATCACTTAGGGAAATTGTATTATTGTCGGATACATTACTTTCGAATTTTACGTCCACGGAATGGTCAGACCATTAATTTCTAGACACATTCAGAGCAGTGTAATACTTATGAGGCTGGACTATAATTTCCACAAAGATAAACACTGGTGTCGTTCGTTTCATTGCCCTATTGACAATTTTACGAGCAATTTCGATGGAATATGAACAATTTACGTTTATGGGATTCTGTTTTCCTGGAGAAAATAATACGTGGTCGTGAATACCTCTCATAAAATTGTCCGTCCAGAATAATAAGTATATTTAGAATAACGTGACATGAGTAATAGGTCTTGGTTTTTTCGAATGGCAAACTTCATGGAATATGTGAAATGATACGAACGTCACGAAAGACAAAGAACCATTATGCTGATTGACAAAATTAAATGACATCCCCACAGTTGGCACGTAAATGAATCAATTTTGTGATAAATTTCCGACACTCCCATTATTTCATTTAAATTGCGATATTATCGGGAAGTTCAACTATCCAGTGGGTTACATATCAGAATAACAATATAAGTGACAATGTTTTTTTTGAATAACATATCCAATACATTTAGGTTTCTCAAATTTCTCGTGAGTACTCTTTTCATATATGTTTCACCAGAACAGATGTGAACTCTATTTTGGTGTCAATTTTTTAGTCTCCATGCTCAGTACATGCCCTGTTTTTGAATCCTAAGTGCTTATGGGAATATAAAAACATCGAAGTATTATATTTTCAATGAAAAAAGTGACCGATACCAGCCACAAATTAAGCAACCAAAATCCATGAAGAGCACCCATAACAACAACCAAGTTATCGACTCAGCAGACACGACTCAGCCTGGATGAATTCTATAAAATCGGTGAAAAGCCATGGCGAAGAATTTCTTCAATATTCGGAAGTCTTACATTGCAGCAAGCAACAACTAGATTGAGAAGAACCCAGAGAATGCGAAGAATACCACTAGTACTGTATGTCGAACAATGCTCTTCCATTTCCATTATTACAAATCCATTCTCATATTCATATTCGTATATTTTGGTTTCTTCACTTGATGATTGAAAGTTTTTCGAAAATTCAAATTCAATTTCGAAAATAATTTCATTAACGAAGTTGACACTGAAAACAAATCTGAATTATTTGAGAATGATTCATATTTAAAAATTAATGACAGTCGCTTGTCCAGTGAACAATCATCAATTGAGGTAGCAAAAAAATATTTTGGAATATTGATAGAAGCAACCGCTGCGCTGGTACGTTTGAACAATCTTTGAACATAACCACAATATACTTTGTATATTATGAGAATGTTCTATGCACATAAAGTGGAGTGAGTTTCACATTCTTTTCATGTTCATGAAATATTTCGACAGAATTTTCTGAGGATGCATTTTGAATGTTCTGAGAAAGTATGTCGAATGTTCTGAGAATGTATGTCGAATATTCTGAGAACCTGTGCCCAATATATATTAGGAATACTCTGATATGAGACTGTTCAAAAAAAATTCCAAACTCCCACCCGTAGATAGCTCACTTCTTTATAGTTTACTAAACGGAGGAGGAGGCGATTCCAGTCAATTAAATCGTTATGATTTCATATCCACACAAGGTAGGATATGAGTTTCACCAATCACGGGGGAAAAATACTTTGTTGCCAGGGAAAACCTTGTAGAAACGTCACAATTCTGATCTGACCTAAAATTGATTATCAATGTGATAGGCCATTGAAAGAGAGTTCTGTAGTATTCACCTGGTCGAAGAAAAAATAAACTATGTAGCTCGAATGGATATTGGCCACATCGCCCTCGGACGTTTCAGCACTCGCCTACGACATCGTGCTCCAACTTCGTCCTTCTGCGGTATGGCCACCGTAACCACTCTTGTTGTACAAACTACGATTGAATTATTCTAGGAGAGTTCAAATAATATTCTGGTGGATTAGGAAATATTGAAGATACCAGTAATATTCTGAGGAATATCCCAAAAATTTCCAGTACGAATATTCTTCTGAATCTAAAATTGGCCATTTTTTGAATAATTTAAAAGTATTACCAGAACATTCAATAGGTCTATAATTATTGGTCTCATCGATAAATTAGGTTTATGATTTTTTGGTAAAATGTAAAATTTTGGAGAAATGCCATTGTAGACAGTGAGTTCTTTCTCAACCCTCGAGTACTCGCGCGGGATACAGGCGTATCCCACGTTCGTACAAAATGCGCCTGTGTCACGATAAAATTTAAGTAGTGTACGCCAGGTGATCCAGTGAAACAGTTTTCTTGTGCCTGTGCTGCAGTGCGGTTGTGCAATTTTTTATTTTTAAGTATAATACATACGTTTTTTACAGTGCGGGAAACATGTGTATCCCGCGCGACCGTTGAAGTCCAACTTATAACTCATGATTTTGGGTAAGTTTTTCAATATAATAATACAGTGGCTTGAACAGAATGGGTTTAGGGCTTATGTATTCACTAAAGACCACCTCAGGAACAATTATTTCTGCCTACGCCACCGAATAATAAAGTATTGAATTCTTTGTGCTTTACTATGAAGGCTCACAAATAAATATTTCTTTGTCTTTTTGTTTTAGATCAGCAGAATGGCAAACAGATATCCGGCTAAATGGTTGCAATGGTTGAGGGAGATAGAAGAAGGTCAGGAAGAGGAAGTGATAGGAGAGGCAGATCCTGATGAGGACGATGGCGATTTTTCTACAAATAGTGACCATGATTCAGAGTCAGAACAAGAAGCAGAAAAACCTGAAGAGGAGAATAACTCGGAATGGTTTCGTAATGGTGTTATTCCATGTTATATTGGGAAAGATCGCTCGACGGAGTGGAAGAAAATTTGTCCACCTATGACAAGAACTAAGGTACATAATTTTTTCATCAAAAAGCCGGGACCTATAAATAATGCAGTGGAGTCCAAAACTGAATTGGAATGTTTTCAAATCTATATGACTAATAATATTATAGAAATTGTTGTTACCTCAACCAATATTTATATACATAAAGTGAAATTAAAATTTCAAAGGAACACGGATACGAAACTAACCGATAATTGTGAAATAAGAGCACTGTTTGGTATGCTGTATCTTCTAGGAGTTAGTAAATCAGGCAGACAAAATATCACGGATTTATAGCGAACTGATGGTACTGGCATGGACGCTATTTACTGCACCCTCTCATACAACAGATTTCGTTTTATTTTACGCTGCTTACGATTCGATGACATAGGTACCCGTGAAGAACGACGACAATCTGATAAATTAGCAGCAATTCGAGAAGTCTTTCAGCTGTTTTTAGAAAACTGTCAGAATTCTATTGTGCCAGGGCTAAATTTAACGATTGATGAACAGTTAGTCGCATTCAGAGGTCGATGTCCCTTGAGACAGTATATTCCATCGAAACCCTCAAAATATGGTATAAAAGTTTTGGCTTTAGTAGATACAAGTACTATGTATACTGTAAATCTTGAAATCTATGCTGGAAGTCAACCAGAGGGTCCATTTCAATATTCTAATAGTCCTGGAGAAGTTGTGAAGCGGCTTGTACAGGTGGTCAAAGGAACATATCGCACTATAACCATGGATAACTGGTTTTCTAGTTTTCCACAGTCACTAGCACTCAAAAATGATTGCAAACTTACAATGTTAGGAACTATAAAAAACAAACGGGAAATACCTGCATAATTAGTAAACACTGCAGAACGACCAGAAAAAGTAGCCAATTTGCTTTTCATAAGGACTGCACTCTACTTTCGTATGTCCCCAAAAAGAAAAAAAATGTGCTCGTTTTGTCCACAACTCATTCAAATGAAGGTATTGATAATCAGACCGACAAACCAGTGATGGTAACTGGTTACAATCAAACGAAGTTTGGGGTTGATGTCGTAGATCAAATGTGTTCTGCGTACAATGTGGCTCGAAACAGTAGAAGATGGCCTCTAACTATTTTCTTTGACATCATGAACATAGCAGGAATAAATGCCTTAGTTCTCTATGAGTTGAATAACCCAAACTCTTCAATAACCAGAAGAGATTTTTTACACACATTGGCTTTGAATCTGTTGCGGCCACCAATTATCAAGAGATTGCACCTACAACATATTCCGAAACAACTAAAAGAAAAATGCCGCATGATAGTCCATATTGAACAGCTCATATCTTCCGTGGACGTCCAGGAAGCAAAGCGGGTCAAAACTGGAAATGGTCGATGTTATTTGTGTCCTAGAAAGGAGGATAAGAGAACCAGAAACCACTGCTCAGCATGTAACAAATGGATTTGCACGGATCACAAAAAGGAGCTTCCGACACTTTGTATCAATGGCGAAGAAAATCAAAACTAATTATTTTTGTGCATTTTATATTTTGTTTGTGTTCTTAAATATTTGTTTCACAAATATATCTTTAATTTTGTATAAAATATATTTATTTTGTCACGTAAATATGAAAATTTAGTTTGGGATACAAATGTATCCCACGTGAGCACTGGTGTAACTTTTCGCCGCGCGAGTACTCCAGGGTTAACATTCTCATCTGATTGGTGAATATCATCGAGAGATTTAATCAAATTGTACTTTTCTTCTGTATTTGAAAAGTTGGATCGTTATCAAGTTCAACATACGAAGTACTGTTGATGATAATATCATTGGAAAAATCTAAGTTTTGTTGTTTTTATATGATGACAGTGACATTACCTTTGTCTAATAGTATTGATATCAGAATCAATTCTGATATCAATTTTCAACAACTCACACAAAATTTTAATGAGAATCAAAATTTGGTTCTAATCCAATCTGATAAAGATCTTTTTTTCTTCCAATGGAAAATATTTCAAACGAACTCTTGAAATTCCATTGGGATCTTCCATTTCACCAATTCTGGCAGCTTATGTTATAGATGAATTACTGGACACAATCATCATTGTTCTTTCTATCAACATAATTCTCATTAAAAACTATGTAGATGATATTTTATATTATCATCTCCTACAAATGGTATAACTCAAATTTTGATCACTTTCAACTGTTACGATCCATTCAAACAATTCACCATTGAAATAGAAGATAGAGATTGTTCAGTACCCTTCCTTGATACAAAACTCACACGAACAGTCGATAACCCAATATTGATTGTTTGATATTGAAAACCATGTACTTCATGAAGATATTTGAATTTTTTCCCTATCACGAGTTTTCTATGAAAGTGAATTTGTTGAAACAAATAAAAAACGAAGTACTCAAAATTTCTGACATATCTTTTCATAATAAATATTAAAATATTCTATAAGACATTTTCATAAGAAATTCTTATCCACCAACATTAGTAAAGAAGATTTTGTATGGTACTACATCTCTAACTGAAACTGATAACAATATAATACAAAATAATATCTCTAATAGGAATGAGATTGCTGCTATAAATCAAATTTCAATTTTCTATGCATCATCAACCTATATCAAGGAAATAGCAACTAAACTTATTTATTTTATTCACCTTTTCAGATTACATGGCAATATAATATTTACAGAAAACAGGTAAACATGGTCGAGATTCAACTAAGTTGATCTTCCATCTCGCCATTTACAATACACACACATATATAAAATGATTATCATACACATATATATGACTACTGAGAAAAAAAAGAAGAAACAAATTATTTTCAAGATTTAACTTATATAGACCATATATGCACACACATAGGCCTTTAGGTGCAGAAGTATATATAAAAATAAGTTGATTCACATGTACAAAACAATATTTCCTTATACACAGTCCTGGGTAAACATTGAGTTAGCAAGCAGAGTGAAGCGACATTAAATTTCGGTAGACTGGTTTGTTAATAAAAATTGTTTAATTCTTTTCTTGAAATTGTATAAACTATTATTTTTGATTTCATTTGGCAGCTCATTCCACATTCGTGCAGATGCACAAGTGAAGGAATTGTGGTATGAACTTGTTTGGTGTCGTGGTATTCTAAAGTGATCATGGTGTCTTGTATTATAAGCATGCATATGAGGATTCAAACTTTCGAATAAATACTTTGGTTCTTTGTTATGGAGAATATTGAAAATGTAAGAATAATAGTGTAATAACCGTCTGTTCTTCATAGTTAATATATGTTTTGTGTTCAAATGAGGAGTTATATGCTCTCTATATGGAATATTGTATGAAAATCTCATGCAGGCATTTTGCAACTGTTGTATTTTCTTTGATGTTTCTACTGTTATACATTGGTTATATACAATATCTCCATAATCAAGTAATGGTAATATTAAAGTATTACACAGTTGAAATTTAATTCTTTCAGTAATCACATATTTCTAAGTGTGCATTGCTTTCAATCTCATGTAAGCTATTTTTCGCCTATTCGTTACATGTTTTTCGAACGTTAGACCACTATCTAAATCCATGCCCAAATTGCGAGCATCCAACACGACTGGAACATTTGTTTCGCCAAATGTGACAGAGAAGTTAACAGATTGTAGTAAGATGCGAGACTCACGTGATCCAAATACTAATGCTTTAGATTTAGTTGGATTTATTTTGAGACTATGATCATCAGCATATTTCTTTATTTTTCCAGCTCTGATTGGATTGTTGTTTGTATTCGTATGTAATTTATTGGATCGAATTTTACACATATTTGAGAATCATCAGCATATTGATGTAGCTCACTATTATTCAAAGCAGTTTTCATATCCGACACATATAGAGAAAAAAGGAAAGGTCCAAGTATGGTTCCTTGGGGTACCCCATGTGAAACTTCTTTGAAGGTTGATGACACAAATCGAAATTCCGAGGCAATCAACACACACTGTCTGCGACTGCAAATGAATGATCTGAACCATTTAACACTATCGGTTGAAAATCCTAAGAAATGTAATTTGGATAATAAAATGTCATGATCTATAGTGTCAAAAGGTTTAGAGAAATCCAGCAGTACCATACACGTAGCTTGACGTTGGTCTATACCTTCATTTATGTCATCTACAATACAAGCTAAAGCGCTACAGGTGCTGTGGTTTCTTTCGAATCCAGACTGATGGACACTATGTAAACCATTTTCTTCCAAATATTTATTCACTACCGTGTGAACATGCCTCTCAACTACCTTGGAGATCGCTGGCAGGATGCTGATGGGTCTCAAATCATTCAAATTTGATGGTCTAGGAACTTTTGGTAGGGGTTTGATGATGGAGTGTTTCCACAATATTGGAAAGGTACATTCAGATATTGAGGTGTTTATAATATGTTTCAAAGCATCTAAACAATATGGTATACATAATTTAATGGCTTTTATTGAGTACCCATCATGCCCAGCGGCTCCAGTTTGTATTCTATTGACATATTCAGTGATTTCGTGAGTCTTTATGTGAGGGATCTGAAGTTTGGAATTTTCATTCACGTTACCGTGTAGCCTCGAGAAATAGTGGTTTGTAACAGACAATTTGTTAATATTATTTTCATAATTTCGATTGAGGAAATGATCATTCAGCTCTTCTGCATTCAAGAGCTCTCCAGGAATGTTATAATTTTTTGGTTTAGTGAGTTTCAGGTTTTGTACGTTTTTCCAGAATGAATTACGATTTTCAGGTCTAGATATGAAATCAAAGTATGCTCGTTTTTCATTTTTGATAGCAGTATTCGTTAAATTTTTCAGTTGTTTACAATATTCTTTTTTAGCATCAGTAGGATTTTTTTTTATTTTGCTTGGGCTTTATCTCGAAGTTTCATCATTATCTTTACTACATCGGTAATCCAGGGGGTGAATGGTTTTTCAATGACGGTAATATTTTTTATAGGAGCATGGTCATTCAGCAAGTTTATTATGCTGGAGTTGAAAGCATCGATTTTTTGGTCAATTGTTGTTTGACCTCTCACATTTTCCCAGTTCGCGTTTTGACAGTCATTCTCAAAGTTCTCCGAGTCAATATTGTTATAATCTCTATAGGTTATTTGTTTTTAGTTTTTCTTGATGTACTGTTGTGAGAGTGAGACAATGATCAGTGACATCTTCAGGCATATGAATACACCTAACATCTGATAAATTCATTTCAGCAGATGTAATTATCAAATCCAGAAGGGTGCCCTCTCCAGAACTATAATTGAATCTGGTTGGTTGGGCGACTAACTGTTTCAGGTTATATACATTTAGAACTTGTTCGAGTTTTGGTTTCAAATTACAGTGACCCAGTAAGTTTATATTAAAGTCCCCCAAGATTATAATACTTCTAAATCTTAAGGAAACTGATGATAAGAAGGAGTCCAATTGGTCTACGAACTTGTTATCATCAGGTGGTCTATAAATTACACATAATAAAGTTTTTGTTTATTTATTGAAATCGTTATGCATTGTATCTCAATTGTTATCTCAGGAATGTAAAGTTTATACTCTCTGAATTTAAGTGAACGGTATATGTAAAAACCCACTCCGCCACCTCTGGTAGGGCGATCATTTCTTATCAGTACGTAACCTGGAATTTCGTATTGGTCATCAGACATTTCGGGTAATAGCCACGTTTCCGTGATGCCGAGAATGGCGATTTCATGATCATGAACGTAGCAGGACAGTTGATCGAAACCTGTGTTCAATGAACGAACATTTGAGTGACCAATATGTAGTCCTGACTGACAATTCGACATTGTTATTGGTTTGAAATTCAATTCGAAGTGCCAGATTTTTTACGTCATGAAAAAATAAAATATTCACTCAAAAACAATCAACAATCTGAATATTTGGATTATTCTAAAAAACAAAAGATGATAAGCATTAAGTATGTGTAATAGTAGGGAAGGTAGGTTTGGCCAACGTTCAGAATATAATTTAAGATTTGAAAAAGACTGTGGTATTTACTGTTTTTCTTTTGATGACTGGCTTCTCAATTTTACCTTGGGTATGACTAGTTTATTTACATTTTCTTGTTTCGTGTTCTTTTTCAATTTTGGGGTGTCTTGTGAAGAAGTTGACTGTTCAATAGTTTTCGTGGACAATACCTTTTTTTCTTGCTCAGATGGTGGAATGCCGTGAGAACTATAATCTGATCCAATTGTTGGGGTGGGTGGAGCACTGTTTGATTTTATATGCACGTCTTCCTCCTCTTCTTGAATTTGTAATTCTTCTATAGAGTAAGCAATATTATTAACTATCAGTTTGTTTCCTTTTATGAATGCCGCGTTGGATTCTGTTTCCTTGGCTTTGAGCAAATATTTTCTGAGTAACCTTCTTTCTTCTCTCTGTATTTCTGTCAAATCGTGAACAATATATACACTGGTGCCTCTAAGTTTTTTACAATTGTCAAATAACTGCCTCTTCTTTATATATGCAACTAATTCCAATTTCACAGGACTCTCAATTGAGTTTCCAAGTGGGTATATATCGTTTATGTCTTCTTTGGTTAAATTTACCCCCAGAAGTGTTTTTATTTCTCTGCAGATATTTCCTGGGTTGACTTCGTTGTTGGTATCTCTCTTGAGTCCAAAAATCAGCAGGTTATTTTTTCTGGAGTTCCTTTCGAGCGATTCAACTCTTGCCTTCAATTTCTTATTTTCAATTTCTAGCTGTGAAACTTTATTTCTGAGCGTTTCTAAATCTAACCTGATTCTCGTTTCACTTGCCTGTACTACGTTCTTCAGTTCAGTTCTGTTCAGTATGATTTCGTTGTAAATTTTGTTTATTGTAATTTCTTCCTCTCCTGTCATGTTCAGTCTGCCTATTTATGTGTTATGCTGTTGAATATTTTCATTCACTCACCAGGGCTAATGTAGGCCAAGGAGTATGCAACTAACTCTATGTTATTTGGTTCAAGTTCTTCTTTATGTATTCCCTCGGATATTTTCTGCTTCTTGGAAGTTCGAACTACAAATTATGCAGCACACAAAATTACAGAATTTTTGAGTATTTTTTTACTGGGTTTTCAGATGTGGAACAGAGACTGTAGTAGTCGATACGCATTTCAGATTTCAAGAAGTATGATAACATTGAAATTGCGTATGAAACAGTTATTTCAATAAAACGTGTCTACTCAAAAGTAAGAGACAAAATTCCTATTTTTCCACTTTCAAATTTGGTTTATATTATCCCCTGTCGTGATTGCATTGAGAAATATATTGGTCAAACAAAAAGATTATTGAGGGATAGAATTATTTTCCATGAGAGTGATAGTAGACTGCATCCTGAAAGATGTGCTCTTTCTTCCTTTCCCTGGATGAATCAGATGTATTTGAATGATACACACGTAGCTTTCAACAGAGAGTGCTGTTATTATCTCATGTTACTCCTTTCATAAAAGTTGTAATTTCAATTGTATGATTCGGAGAAGAAAAAATAATTCCTCAAACTCCATTCTCTTCACAAAAATACCCAAGTTCTTAATCATTTATTATTTACATTTTTATTTTATTCTATGATATATCTCATTCACGAGCTTCATCAAAACTAATGAAGAACTGGACCAAACATTCGCAAGATTTTCATTTATATTTCGTGCGAAGAAATACTTCACTTTCCGTTAGCTTCTGATGATCTAAAAGGCACAGATATGGCCTGTCTTGGAATATCGTTCTCATGTGTGGGGCTCGGCACCAAAACATTCATTGAAACTTCTTGATTCTATTCAGAAAGAAGCAATTCGTATTGTTGGTGATTCTTTGCTCACTCACTTCATTGGAACATCATCGAAAGGTCGGAAACTTGTCTCTCTCCTATAGATATTTCCGCGGTCGGTGCTCTAGTGAATCAATGGTTCCATCCTTGGCAGCATCAACACGGATGACGAGTGCGGAAATCCCACCCCTTTGTTATGGGCTTGGAAACTTGTCGAAACTCTCTTGCTCAGGGATCTTTTTCAAACAGAACAGCTGAACTTTGGATTTCCTTGTCGAGAGAGATTTTTCCATGGAAATTTCCTTCGAACCTTGACTCAATCAAAATGACCAAAATAGATCTCAAGCATTTAAAAAAAAACTTGTATTCATGCTGCTAAAACAAATGCCAAATTGTAAATTGACACCGGTAGCTTTCGTAGTCTAATTAGTACAAACTTAGCAAAAACATTTCACAAAAATTACGTTTTTAATGAAAATCTCAATATCCAAACTTCTCATTTCTCTTCATAACGAAGTGGCTCTGATACGGACACACTTTCTTGTATCAAATTCAATAAATCATGAAACCGATTAAGTTCTCAATAATCCAGGAGATATAAATCAAGAAGCTCTAGACTTTCTGAAGGAACTCTCAGAAAATCCTATGGATATCCAAACACCCAGTACGAGAAATATTTGTTCTAGAAGTGAACCCAATGTCGAAATTATTTGTGATTCCAGTCGATCGAGGAAACTCCCCATTTCCTTTCCAAAGAAATTTTGAATCATGGAATACCGATTCGAGACGATATATAAAATCAATATCAAAATATATCAAATTCATGTTTTCATAAGTGAACATTACGATTGATTGTAATAATCTTGTCAATACTATACGGATCACGAAGAACAAATTGTTATGATAAAAAAATCATCACGAAGGAAAAGCATCGAGGAAACTTTACAATACTTGAAACGGAATCAATGAGGGTTGTCCGAGTTTGATTCGTTCATTTCTTCTTCTTTGACGGTCCGGGTTGGTTGATGGTATCTTCGTTATCATTGTCAATATCACAGTCGTCTCCGTTTTCTGCCGTGGGAATCTGTGCTACGACAGGTGGTTTGTCATCATCTTCATTGTCGCTGCCGAGGACAACTTCAGGTACATTTTCACAGGATTCGCCGTTGCAGAACCCACACACAACGGAGCACTTCTTGCACCACATCCCTTAATACAATTGCAAAAGATGACATTCATTAAGGCGTCAGAGCTGCTTTTTCTCTTGTTATAGGAGTGACCCTATTCATGCCAGGTTTCCAGCCTCAGTCGGATGTATTTTTGGAGATTCCATACCATTTTTGGATCTGATGGTAAGCCCTGAACGTTTGGTACCGTGCGTCGCCCTTCGTTGGAGGTAATATCTTCCAAGGTTTCCGTCTCCACGTTTCCACCTTACAAAGCAATGAGAAACCGTTCTCCAGCGTCTTCGATGAATATAAAAAAATCAATTTCTAACTCCTGCGATATTTGTCAAAGAATGAAATATTCGAAGCAAGCGATACGCTGATTTCGTCGCAAACGACATACGAACTCGTTATTTAGGAAGCTGGCCCCAGGAGCAGAAGAAGAAGACGATTGGACACGTATTCCAAATGGAAATATCGAGTAAAGACCTCTAGTTTCATTATTATGTCATCATAGCATTCAAATAAAATCACTTCACGAAGGACTTGACATAGAAACCAATAGTGAGTGTTTCAAAATCGACGAATTCAAACCAGGTGTAAACAATATATCTCTCACTGATAATTATGAATGAAATTTTATCGAAATCAAATGGAAAAATGAAGCTTTAGCAGTATGATACACGTCTTGTAACGTTATGATGGAATACTATTTCTACACCTTTACAATTCTTCAGAATAAACTCAAACGATGTTCTGATAACCAAATGATCCCTTCAGAAACTGACCCACCTGTCCTTTTCAGAACGAATGGCATTCCTTACTTCAGTGTGGTCTTCAAGCAGCTGGACAACTTAATATCCGACGAAGTGATCTCCTTTTTGAACCAAAATGAACACCCGGACGCCGCCTATAATCGCCTCATATTCTCCATCTACCTAGAAGTCAAGGACCTCGCAACTTTCAACCAACACCTCCCCATGGGTGGCGACCACAAGTTGTTGCTGCCACGGTGCCACGAGTGGTTCGAGCCGTCGGTCAGCTGCTGGCTGAATGTCTGCAAAGGAAAGGCGCTGCAGAGGGTGAGTCGCAAGAGGCTGATATCCGTCGTAGTGTCAGCATGAAATTATATAATTCATATATTTCCATTTCCCAAAATTGATTTTATTGAAAATATTGAATGGGGATGCTGACAAAAAATTTTTCAAAACCAATTCAAAAACATTCATTCTATCACTTAGAAAATATGGCACTGGAATTGATTCTGAAATAACTTTCCCACACAAGGTTCTCCCTTCTGGGCGCACTAGTGAGAGTTTTTGTCAAGGTAAAATATAGATGAATCGAAAACAAAAAAGCTTCTCAGAAAACAAGCGCTTATATGAATGCACTGAAAAGAATAAAATGAACTTTTTCTTTAAACATATTACTATCAGCATATAACGTGATACACTTCATACAGATACTTGTCGCGTGATTCAAGTACTCGTATTCACTCATTTTGGAAATTTCAAAAATTAAAATCAATCAGATCAAATTCCACAATTCATTCGTTCATCTACACAGGCAAATATCGAGACAACATCATATAAATTGAGTAGTAGAAGTGTTAATGAAAAAAATTATTCAATTCTTTCCATAAAAACTTGTTTGCATTTTTTCCTTTCATTCATTTTTCACTTTTTAGTTATCGCTGGGCAGGTTTCTCATCTCATTCCTGATCATCTCATTCAAACTCAACATCGTATTCCCAGAAAGTCCTTCCGTTTGATACCCATAGTTACCTAAAAAAATCTAAATATTTCATTTGACTTCTATTTGTTTCAACTCCTAGCCAAAGTATTCACAGAAATCAGAATAACTTTTGTGAAATTCACGTTATTCATCAATTTGGCATCCAGCAAGATTCGAAGATATTTTTGAAAATTGATAATTTATATATTTTCATTAATAATACCATTTTATAATTAGTTTTGATTGGATTACTTAATATCACTCAGTTTCGAAAGGTAAAACAAAAGCTTTCACTCGAACAAGGATATCACACATGGAATTTCTCACATGCTCATCGATGTGCAGAATAAATCATTTAGGACATTTATCTGCTGTTGGAGTATCAAAATTGTTGTATGATACAAATCTCACAATATCAACAGAACCTATACCTTCAATATCCTAATTATTATGATGGTTGTGGACTTGGAAATTTCAGCACATTTTTTTCCAATGGACATCATATCTTATTCTCCTCGCATTTCGCAGTTTCCCTAAGTAGAATTATAAGGACTTTTCTGATAAAATAGATAATGTAGACGTCTCTTCCGTAATTCAGTGGATCTGGACCATCTTCAATCACTGTTACGTATTTTTTCTCTGAGCAAACATTAGAGATATCTTTCTCACAAGCGATATCGTAAATAAACTTGATACTTGAAAATGTTTTTTTCTATTAAAATTACAAAAATGTTGTATGTAACATGATAGAAAATTTCATTTTGTATAACGAAAGCGGTTTCTGCGGGACAAACATAGCTAGAATCCGCAAAGTAGCGTGAGTTATACAGGATGTTACTTTTTTTAACTGGTTACCTGATCTACCAATTTTTTTCAGAACATCGAAATCTAAAGGAAACATAATTCAAATCAGAATGAATCATTACATAAATAATGATATGATAATGAATCGGGTTGTAATGGATTCTTAACATCATTTTGTGTAATATTTTTTCACTTTGTATGAATGTTGCGATTCGCCATTTGTGTTTTTTGTACGCCTTTTGGTAGATATACTTAAGAATGACTTTGGGAATCTGTTCAGCACCAGAGGTTTTCCAGAAGCAAAATATTCAAATGTTTGGAGACTTATCAGGTATTGAAATTCATTTTGACGATACTAATATATCTGGATCGAAAGAAAAAGAACATGCTGTTGATTTGAGGAATTCTCTTAATATAAAGCACGTATATTCAATATTAAATTCAATCAAAAAAAGTCAATTCAAATCATCAGAGGTTGAATTCATAGGTCGAATATTCTCTGAGTCAGGTTTTAAAGCTGACGAAGAATATATCAAGGCCTGAATGTCTTGTTTCGTAGTGACATCTAATAGTTTCTTGGTACATCTCTAAGATCCAATAGGGGGCCATATTTTGGGAGTTATACACAAAGTAAAAATGATATTTTATCACGGGAGCGATATATTCTCCAAGTGAAATTCAAAATATATATATCGGTGTGGCTGGTGAGTGGAGCACCGAACTCATAATCAACTAATTTGAACCAAGGCTTACGGCGCATTCTGCGATAGAGATGGTCGAGTTTAATCCGCAAACGTAGGTGTTTTGAATACGGGTATTTCAATGAGAATAACCACTGGAGTGGCTCATGATCAGTTATTATGTGAAATTTTCTTCCAAAAATATAAAAGCGAAAGTATTTGGTGGCCCAAACCATCACAAGCAACTCTTTCTTAATGACTAAGTAGTTTTGTTCCCAATCGCTTAAAGTCCTAGACGCATACGCGATAAGAAAGTCTTGGGCAATTGGACCTCAGAACAAAACGGCACCCAAGCAAATTTGGATGCACCAGTAGTGATGTTAAAGGTCTTAGAGAAATCGGGATACTGCATAATCGGGTCGTTCGTCAATATATTGAACCACCCTTTAAGAATTCTGCACTATGCTCGAATTTGGCCCCTTTTTTCAATTTAGCGAAGTTATTTATGAATCGACGGTAATATTCTAACATACATACATACATACATTTTGGAACAGGGGAGTTTTTTATCGCTTTGATTTTGTTAGGGTTTGGTTTAACGCCCTCAAGGGTCACTTCGTGGCCCAAGTACGCAACTTCTTTTTGAAGAAACTCTGACTTGTAGAGTTGAACTTTAAAATTGGAGCTTTTCCATCGATCGGAAACCGATTTAAGACGCTTGAGGTGCTCTTGCAGGGATTTCGAGAAAAAATAATTATATCATCGAGGTATAACAGACATTTTTCATTCTGTATACCACGTAATATATTATCCATAACGCGCTGAAATGGCGCTGGAGTATTCTTCAGCCCAAATGGCATTTCCAGGTACTCATAATGACCTTGTTCTGTGGTGAAAGCCATTTTCTCGATATCGCCTTCCTCCATTTCAATCTGGTGGAAACCGCTTGCCAAGTCTGAAGTCTTGAAATATTGGCATTTTCCCAGTTTATCTAACAAATCTGAAAGCTTGGGGAAGGGATATTTGTTGTCTATCGTTTTCTCTTCAAGTTTGCGATAGTCAACAACTACCCTCCACTTTTGCTTCCCAGAGGCATCTGCTTTTTTTGGGACGACCCAATTAGGTGATGACCAAGAAGATTTGCTTGGCCTGATAATTTTCGGCTCAAGCATTTTTTTGATTGAATTCTCTACTTCCTAATCATGAATAAATGGATACTGGAAAGATTTGTTATATACTGGCACCTCGTCAGATGTTTTGATTTGGTGTTCAACGCGGCTTGTGAAAGTTAGTGTTGTATTCTCACAGTGAGAATATTCTTTGCATGGTGATAGTATTTTAGTTTTTCCTCGTCATTCAAATGGTCATAACGAATTTTTGAGAAATCTAGTTTTTGTTTTGGGGTCTCGTCGGAACTTTGAAAATCGAATTCTTCAATTTTATCTTTTTAAAAGTTTCAACTATAAAATACCAAAATCTAAGTTGGCTTGAAATAGTTTGAGGTTGTTGGGACCAATTAAAATGTTGTGAAATTTGAAAAGGAAGAATTTCAACTATTTATGTTCTGGCAAATTGAATAATTTTGAGGCTGCTATAGAAGCACTAAATTTGGGTACAGATTTCTGGAAAACAGTCGAAACAATGAATGGATCATTCATTCTCTACCCAACTAAAATATTTTCGACAATGCTGTGTACCCAATCTCTGTTACTTTAATACAATTTGGCGAGGAAATACAAGTTTTTCGTTTGCTTGAGAAAGTGACTGAAAGTTGATTATTTCAAAGGAACATTCTGTATATTATTGAAGATTCAGAGAGCTGTTAAAATGTTGCTTTCTTTCTTTGTATATCATGGGTATACCCAACTAGTCAAGTTTCGAACGTTGTAACATTCTCAGTAAGAATATCGACTTTTCTTCACTTCAGAAGTTTCGAATACCTTCAAAACGATGGCTCAAAACTATTCAAACGAAGTTCTTATCAAATTGATTCTTGGGTGTTTTCCGGGTTTGATGGCCGTGGTCCACAGGTTTTTATTCCTGACGTTTCGCCTACGACTATGGCAGGTATTATCAAAGTCTGTGAGGTAACGGACGTAATGATCTCGTTCTCACAGTAGATACTACTTCATTGACGTTATGATCGGCTTTATACCTGTTCTCCTTTGTTAGTGAATTTACGATTTATAATAAATTCGAGCTATTATTCAACAAACAATATAATGAACAGTCCACAAAAAACCCAAAGTTCCTCGAAGAGCTAAATAACTCAAAGATGCCAACACCCTAAACCAGATTATACAAGATAGACCCTACCAGTACCAATTTCAAAGGTGTAGTTCTTTCCATCCCATACTCATTGTCCTATTCTCAATTGATTCACACTGAACGATAGCTGCTATAGCGGAACTGAAGATTTAGGAAGGGCTCATCCAGTCAATTTTGTCAAAAGTGAACATTCTTTGCGATAAGATTGATTTTGATGCGATAGATACAGGAGGATGTACCGAGTTGAAAACTGTAATTGCCAAAGTATATTGAGAGATAAATTTCACATTATTCATTATGAAGATGAATTTAGTTCAGAAGCACCAGAAGTGAAGGAAGTGGAGAGATAAAATTTTGAAACTATTAATTCTTTAATTCAACTATCGAAGAATGAATTAAAACATTCCACTCCACTGACAATTTCGAAGGAAGACGTGTTAGAGTATGAAAATATTTTCATACTCATCAAGTATAGGTATTAATTCAAACGCGCAGGATGTTCTTGGAGATGGGCGTGGCTTGTTTCCTCTTGACTGGTTTGGGCCGTGTGTGCTTTAGAGCTGGTAACCAGACTTTGTTGATGTGTATGCCTTCTTCTTTTCGGTTGAAATTGTCTTTGTGTTTGTGAATCTCTATCGCTTCTCTGTGTAACCTGGGATAGTAGCTCTGCGTTCTGTCAATCACTTCCGTTTCGTCAAATGCAATCGCGTGATTACCTTCTCCGAGTGCATGCTCGGCTACTGCCGACTTGTCTGACTGTCCCAGGCGACAATTTCTCTTGTGTTCGGGGAGCCGTGTCTTGATGCTTCTTTTAGTGGTTCCAATGTAGACTGATCCACAACTACACGGGATCCGGTACACACCTGTTTGATATTTTTGGAAGCCGGGATAAAATTATCAGCAGGGCATGTACGCCTCATTCAATCCAACTTGCTATGGTAATTAGTTCCACATCCGGTTGCGAACTGACAGTAAACAAATGACTTCTTGTCCCGACTGTGCGTACGTCATCATTTCCGTGCCAAGATGTAGAAAGGTATCCGAATCTACCTCCAATGAACCTCAAGAAATTTGTGCGAGTTCAGAAAAATTTCAATATTTTGAGTGTAAATATTGATATGAATAGTTATGAAAAAGTTAAACAATCATGTGGAATACTTTGAAAATATTTTAGAATCGCTTGCCGTTCACTTCCAAAAAATTCAAAATGCGTGGTAGATCTTATTTCATTGGGATCCAAATCTTCAAATGCCGAAGGTTCTCGATTGAATAATAACAACTAACACCAGAATTTGAGAGGAATGACTTCCGAAGTATGCGATGGGGAATTCAGTGTCCTCGATAGCTAAGTGACTAGATCATCCTCCTAGAGAATGGAAGAGTTCGAATCCCGCTTGAAGAAGTTCATTTTTCTAGAATTAAAATTCGTCTGGATACAGCTATCATTATCATTTAAATATTATAAATTCTGAATTTTGTGTGGAAATTATGATTTTCACAAAAAATTCATGAAAATAAAAATGGAAATGGATACATTTTTACTTTCATAACTTCAAAGGTGGGGAACACCTTTCTCAATATTGAAATTTCCACATGGAAATCATAGAGATAACAATGAAAATGCCTGGATATCACTGTTGTGGAATGCCAAAACGAACACTTCGTTGACTACTCTTCTGTTGCACGTATGTGGTACTTCAAAACGACATCAAGTAAGCATTTTGTAGCGCAACCTATCACTTGAATGCATGCACTACCGCAGAACCTTGGAAGTGTATACTTGAAGTAGGTTACAGAAAATATGGTTTGGGGGTACAAAAGTTGTAGAATCTACTTACAACCTGTTAAAGTATTCGTAACTCTTATGTTGATATATAATAATAATAATCGTCTTTATTTGAGTTAATGATAGGTAAGAAAAAACATATGTTAATTTTTGTCGTTCGTTATGGAGCGAGGTTTAGCTTATAGCTACTCTTACACCAAACTCCAAAACGATCCTGATATGTACAAAAGAGTAGTGTATAATTTAATCATTCATTATGCCAATAATCGCATTCGGAAATACCAAAAATTTCATAAGGCGAGACTATACGTAGAGAAGCAACTAGTGCTGACTTAAGATTTTATGCTTGAACCAATATTTGAAGTATATCTACTATGATTTTTGAATGTAGGCTTTCACGGCCGGTGTTAATACATCTGTGGTTTTTCGGGCTTGAGGGCCGTGTAGTGGAATTTTGACTTCCGGAGCTTTCGGCTACATCTGCGGCAGCCATCTTCAGCGGCGTGGTCTTAGTTGAACTCCTCTATGTGAGTTTACTAGTCGTAGTCGAAAGTCAAAATTCCACTACACGGCCCTAGAGCCAGAAAAACCAGAGATGTACAATTTTTGGTTTCAATTGATAAAGAGTTGATCAGTTTGATTGAATTGAATGAGAACCCTTTTTGAAAGCGGAGTGTTGGGGCCATAGCTATGTGGCATGGACTTCTGACATTGACTGAGTGGATCTGCGACCTAGGAACAAGTGTATTTTTTATGTCTTCCGGACCTTCCGCCATGACTTCAAATAGGTATGTGGCCAGATGTAACATTCTACAATGCTCCATATTCAACCAATTGAGCTCTTTCGATTTATGACTTACGTGGTCGAACTTTTGGAGTCCAAAGATGAATCGAATACAGTAATTTTGCACTTTTTGAATTTTGTTCTTGAAATTGGTATCAAGGAAGGGTCCATAAATAAAGTCACAATATGCGAACTGTGTAGAGTAGTAAACGTTTTCTTAAATAAATTAGAAATGTGAGTCTTGAAGCTGAGATCATCTCCTATTACCAGACCTAAATTTTTCGCTGAGCGTTCGATATTTATTTGTATTCCATTTATGAAAATTGAAAATTAGATCATTCTGAAAATGCATTAGCGCTTCTTGTAGGCTGTTCAAGTTGAATTTTATGGCGATCTGTGTGTACTCACAAAAAGTACAATTCTCTATAGATTTGAGTATATCAGCGGTAAATATTATAAAAAATAATGGACCAAGGATACATCCTTGAGGTACCCCAGTGTTAATATCAACGTAGCCAGACTGCATTCCGTTAGATAAAATCTACTGTTTCCGACTTGTGAAATATGATTTGATAAGCAGTAGAGCATCATTAGAAAAACCATAGAATTTTAACTTGGCAAATAGTAGTTTGTGGTTTATCGTATCAAACGCTTTCGAGAAATCTAAAAGCACAAGAGCTGTACTCTCTTTTTTATCTAGTCCTACGATTATATCATCGATTACTCTCACAAGTGAGTCAGGAGTGCTTAGGTTTCTCTGAAAGCCTGTTTCACTTAGGGCCAGTTTTTCAATACAAGGATAAATGAGTTATCTGTCAGATAGATGGAAGGAGAGAGGAGGTACGCGTGGATAATATTTGGCAGTGACAAGGAAAAAAACTGATGGTTATTTTAATCTGACAGATATCTTGCATTGAAAAACCGGTCCTTAGTGGAATGAGTTGAGTTTGCCTAGCAAAATCAGTAATCTGAGCACAGATTAGCTCCTCTAGAAGTTTTGTTAAACATGGCAAGATACTTATTATTCTTGAATCAGAGAAAGAAGATGGTTTAGATATTTTTGGTAGAGGCCGACTAAGTGATATTTTCCGTAATGAAGGAACTGTATTTTTCTCTATACAATGAATAATGAGATGAGTAATGTAGGGATCTATAAATGGACTGCGATATGAGATCATGTTACTTGAGATATCATCAATTCCATAGGCAGTGGATTTGTTGAACAGGTGCCATTTTGAAATCGAAGGATTCGATCTCTTTATCGATGGTTTTATTTTCATAAAATTTTATTGCGTTATCACACTTATCATGCTATGCTAGACCAAATACGGTCGAAAAAATCGTTAATGTCATTTGGGTCAGATAGATCATCTGGAATGTAGTTATTTTTATTTTGAATAACTTAAAGGTTCCTCCAAAATCCTCCAAATCAGTTTTTTATCATTACTACTGCAAAGCGAATCTGTAAAAAGTTTCTTCTCGGTTCTAATCTAATTCAATGTAAAGCTCCGCAAGCGCTTGTAATCATTCCAATCATTATCGCACCTAGACAGCTTGAATTTTTCGAGGAATTTATCACGTTCTTTCATTAGATATTTGAAATTTTGTGTTAACCCAGGGGGTTGGTGGCTTTGTGACTCTAACAGTTCGTTTGGGGGAAAGAAGATCGAAGACTTGAAATAAAAATCCATTTCAACTTTTCTATCAACCTCAGCTTCATTCAGGAACTCATACCATGGTAACTTATATAGCTCATCGTATAACACATTTAAATTAAAGTATGAGCAATCCCTATAGGTCGTTGACTTATTTTTGATTCCGAAAGGAGACTCTAAGTCAACGTGACAATATGACAGACTGTGTTCAGATTTGAGACCATTCACTTTATAACAGGTTTCAATATCTGAACTTATGATTTGTTTGAGTCCCAACTGGACCAGCAGGAAGTTCATCAGGACTGCTTTCAAATCATCTGTTTTGCCTATTCTGAAGCCGAAAAATAACAACTTAACATCAAGAAAATTCGAAAGCTCCGGTAATGATTCCCATTGTTTCGGCGATATTGATGTTGGGTAACTTAATTCGTATTTTGAAATTGATATCTTTCTGGCCTCGGGTTAAATGATGATTGAATTACACGTCAGACTTAAATTAGGGTGGGTCACTATGACGGTAACTTGGCACTAATATCCATTTGCTATTGGCCACTCAACTCACTGCTGGCAGTAGGCCCGTGACGTCACGAGCCTGAAATGTTTTAAATTCATTAATTTATATCGCGACTATAACGTAACGTACAGAGATGTGACAAACGTGGCTCGCCATCAATTTGATTTTTTTTTCCGATGAACAAATAAAAAAATTATGACACTGACCCGTTGTGGGATCAATCGCAGCATATGGTTGCCACAGAGCAAAGAAACTAATAGAGAAGAAGGTGCGACGTGATAACAGAAAAAGTCGAAAGTTGTTGTAAGTACTGGTTGTCACACCGAAACTAGCATCGAGGGAACGTGCTATATTGGCAAAAGCATTTAATGGGAGACGTAGAATTGTGAAAGTTCATCCTGTAACCACACATAACCTCCGAATACACTCACCATAGTCCTGTTAATCCTGTTGCGATGTTCAAGTCCATATAAATTGTGAGAAGAAGGTTGATACTCTCACTTCAGTTAAATGACTAGTATTGGAAATTCTCATAATATGGATGATATTTTTGGAAAATTCACGATAGGATGAGAAATGAACCTACAGAGCGTCGTGACAGTGATACATTATCAGTAGAAATGGGAAAGTTTGAAAATCGAGTGAGTATAAAAAAGTATCAAGTGATCCAGATCAGACACTGAAGATCGAAGATTGTATTAAAATTAGTAAGATCAATTTTCTTAAATCGAGATCCACTTTTTTTGCTAGATTGAATAGCATTACTGGTAGAGAAAAACTATATGGGGACAGTAATATCAAAATTATGATGGAAAACATTCTTATTGCCCTCTATGGACGGAAGTTTCTGAAAAAAAAACTGAACTCAGGTCCTCTACTGGCAGTAATCTCACTCAACTTGGCGCCACTCACAAAGAGGCAGACACACGGATGATCTAGCACGCTGTGAATGTGAATGCTGAGAACGTACTTGTAGCAGCACGGGACATCGACTTTGCTCTCCTATTTGTCGATCACTTTGAGCGCGTGGACATCTGAAGAAAGAAATTTCATACTTATCCGTGATATTTATCACGAATTAGCACCGGAAAAAGTCTTGAATATACTGGCTTTTCTCGCTTCAACTGACAGTGATGGGATATCATAAATCGCATCTTTTACGGAGACCATCAAACCGAAAGCATCCCAAGGCTCTGTCTGCACTCCTCCGAGTGGCCTTGGGGAGATGCATTTTCAGGATCGTGCAATCACCAATGCAGAGAAGTTTTATGTTTAGCATTCGTTCAAGGTACGGTATACATGAGGTGATATTTCTTCCAGCTGCCGTTATTTAACAATATTTACAATGTAATTTTCCGTTTGGACAGACTGGTGCGGAATTTGAGACGGCAGCTGAGGCAAGAAGCGTCATGTGATCCACTGCGACCTAACTTGCAGAGGGCTTACAACAATTAAGTAAATCAATTCAGAATACTTTACACTACAACCAATGAAAATGATTCAATGTGTGTATGTGTGTGGGTGGAAAAGCTCCCACATTCCTCTGCCGGTACTGCCTAACCCCTCGGAGTGCGATTGTAAGGTGCACAGAGAGCGATTTGTGCCAATTCTTAGGACGCTGCCGCCGGTGCCCAGAGTTAGGCCATAATTGAAAAAGGTGCTTGCGAGACGAGATCATGTGGATGTCGCAAGCAGGATGTGCCCTTCATGAAGCAGTGTAAGTGCGGCAAAAAAGAATGCTTTAATTTTGAGAATTGAGTGAAGTGTGACATTGTTTTGAATATATTTATTCCTTTACTAAATGCCCTCTTCTATGCTCCTTCCTTTCTCGAATGTACCAAGAAAACTCACGAATAATAAAAGAGAGCGACTCTTGCACATACAGTAGACGAAATTCCAAACGGTGTTCCACAGGGCTCCATACTGGGACCCCTCTTGTTTTCTATATATACTTCGTCTTTCGCTAATTGCATACGTCACAGTAATTGCCACTTTTACGCGGACGATACCCAAGCATATATTTCTTATAAAGAGTCAGAAGTTGAAGTGGCTAATACGATGCTGAATGCCTATCTGAATAATCTTTTCACACTGTCAGAAAAATACTGCTCAGCACTGAATCCATCCAAATCACAGTTAATGCTATTCGGAAGCAAGCCAGCCAGAACGAGAACTGCAGCTTTTGTTGACATTAAGATTAATGGTATTTCATTGGCACTCGTGGACACAGCAAAACATCTAGTTGTATATTTAGAGTCGGACATGAGATTTTCCAAGCAGGTGAACCACATGATAAAGAATGCGTTTTACAAACTCAAGCTTCTTTTCAATAATCGTAGTTGTTTTGATAGAAATATTAAAACAATCTAATGCGAGGCGCTGGTATTATCCCACTTCAACTACGCGGATACCTTGTATGGCCCCTGCCTAACTAATGAAAATCGCAGAAGAATGCAGACAGTTCAGAACAGATGCGTCCGTTTCATACATAACATTGGCAGAAGACATTCGGTGTCTAGTAAATTGCTGGAGATAAAATGGCTGACTATAATCAATAGGAGGTTTCTTCACCTGGCATGTTTATTTTATCAAACAATCAAAAAGCATGAACCTAAAAACCTAGCACGCAGAATATTGTTCAGGACAGATATACACAATGTCAATGTAAGAAGGAAAAATTTACTAACAACGCCTCATCACTCTAGCTCTATGTTCCAGCGATCATATCCTTATACTATTTGCAAAGTAATTAATGGTTTACCCTCTGATCTCATTGATTTAAGCTTCAAAAAGTTCAAAGAAAAGTTGGAAAATACTCTGTTACATAATAGTAACACCATATCAAATTTAAATGTCTGAGCTAAGTGTTTTACGTTTTAGATATATTTGTAAGTTTGCGTAATCTTCGGTATTGTACATTTGATTACACTCAAACATATATTACAGTCTAGGTTATTATAAATGCTTTGTAAGACTCTTCTAATTTGAGATAGATCATATTTGTTTTCCAATACCATACATACTCATTTCCACGTAATTCTATAGTGCATTGCGCCAATAGAGTATACATGTTAATTTAATTTAATATTATGGTACATCATTTTGAAGGTTTCCCGAGGTTATAGGGAAGAATGGAGTCAATGTACACTCCTGTACATTGAAACTAACTATAGCCCTTTTCAGTCAGACAATAACGTTGTATCTTGTTTTTAATAGAATGTTATATAAAATGTATGTTATTGCTGAATTTCTGAATAAATGACTAAATAAATAAATAAATAAACGCGAGTTAATCGCCATTTCGGTCGCTTTCTTGGATTTGGTACTTTCGGTTTCACAAGGTTCCCCTAGTCCAGAATTTCGTTTCTTGATATTGTGGGAATACAAGTTTGAATTGATCAGAATAATACCTTTGAAGAAAAATGGAATATACATTTTGCCGCCATATTAACCGCCATTTTGTATTTGTCACTTACATTCGACTTCTTACGTTCTTCTTCGAATTTGTTAGCCCCTAAAACATGGTCAAAGACTTCGATATCACACAAAAAGACCGATATTAACGAAACTAGCGACAAGATCGCAAATATCTGCCATCTTGAATATTTCACCCTCGAAACATGAGGTCAAGGCAACGATAAATGAAAACAATATAACGGTGGTATAATGTGGTATCCAGGTGTTGAACATGCAGCATTGAAAAAACATGGCGACGGTATAATAAGGTTTACAGGGTGTTGAATATGCAACATTGAAGGAAAACTCATGGTGGCGGTATAATGGGGTATACAGGGTGTTGATTCGTTGAAGGAAAAGCATGGCGGCAATGCATAGGATGTCTTAAAATACATGGCAGGCGATGCAATTAGGTATACAGGGTGTTTCAAAATACGGCGTTGACGAAAACGCATGGCGTTGATGTAATAGAGGACCATCTCAAAATTTTCGATACACCATTGAAGTGCGGGAAGATGTAGGGCTCATATTTCAATGTGTGATGCTGTACACTACGTCAGTCAAATCGTTGTGTGTTTCACATTCAGTAAAGTGGTCAAAGATGTCTTTCAACTCAGATGAGTGGTCTGCGAAAGTTGAACGATTTCTTCAGCGAACCGATCGAGGGATTTATCGATGAATACGATGTAATTAGTTTTCTGTGGTGGAGGAGATTATACCGTTATTCAAAATGTGTGTGAACATACGGAGATGCTAGAAGGGGTTAAACATAATGTCACATCCAAGCCGAATGAAGAAGTTTGTAAGATCTTCACGGTACATGAGCTACTTGTGAGAACCCGTATCGCAATTTCAAAATCAATCAATTTCTACACCTATTACATCAATCTAAATGAAGGTGTTAAATGTTACCTGCGAGCCAACCCACCGAACAACGAGGGGCGTATAAAATTTTCGAAGAATCTCAATAGCATATTATATTCTAGTTGTTTATTGAGCAACGTTTTATGTGATTTTTTTATTAGGGAATCAATGCAATTAATGACTTGTCATGATTAGAATATTTTATTCGTACTGTTTCATTCATACATAGCCGAAGTAGCTCAGTGGGGTATAGCGGTACACTGAAGATTTATAGGGCCTTGACTCGAATCCATGTTTCGGCAATTTTTATCGATACGTCGCTTTTATTTGTTCTGAGAAGGATATTGAACGCCGATCTTGTGTCCTAATAAAAATTTAACGCCAACCCTGCTTCTATTCAATTCCCATCACAGAAAAAAAACGAAATTATGTTGTACTCCAGTCTATGACGGTGAAAAAAGTGTAAACTGTGTATTTATCCCATACAGCACCGATTCGTATGAAAATTTGGATATAGGTTCTACTTACCCTCTATTCCAAAATCTACCCCATGCCGAGGGTTGCTTTCTCCCTGGGGGTGGATGCCACCCCTTCTTGGGGGTGAAAAATTTTTTATTGGAAATAAGTGTGGAAATCAATAGATTGACTAATTCCGAGCACTTTTTGTTCAATGAAGTTTTTTCTGAAAAGCAATACTTTTCGACTTATTCACGAGTGAAATTGTCGGTTTTCAGGCAAAAAAACACGTTTTCAGATTCTTTTTCGCGAATAACTGGAAAATAATGCATCTAATCGAAAAACCTGTAGAAAGCAAAATTATAGCTTTTGAAAAAACAAAGGCGATTGTTCATTTGTGATGTATGTAAATCCACTGCAAACTGAATAATTGCTTGTTGAAAGATGATTGGTATTTTCAAACGCCAAAATGGAAAGCATCTACGTACAATAACCAGAAACCAATGCATTTTTCGGGAAAAACTAATTGGACCTTTTCTGAAGTCCTTCAAAAATCCTTCATTTTTGTTATTTATAAAAGTTTCTAGCATCAAAACTGACCGAGGTATGAAGGAAATAATGTTGAATCCTATTTTTTCGTTGAAAAAAAATTGTGAATAACTCATCCTCTCTCCTCCCCCCTCTGAAAAAAATCGTTGTTACTCCATAATTCACTTCATTCATGTTCATTTGATGAGTTCTGAGTTTTTCATCTATTGAAAGTACGTAGTTTCGGAAAAAATTGAGATTGAAGAGAAAAAATCATATACGTGATTCAGCGAAAAATCAGCATTTCTTCGAAATAACTCGAAAAGTATTGATCACATGCAAAATTTCCTAGAGTACAAAATCGAAGGCTATTCTTCTCTGAAAATTTCGGTGTTTCATTTTTTTCTGCAGGATGAAAATAAAGTAAGATATGGCCAGTTAAATATTGTGAGGGTTCGCGCAAAGTACCATTTTTGAGCCCTTTCAGCATGAACCTTTTCAAAAATATAATCTGAAACAAAAAATAATGTGAATGAGCTTATAACCCTTGAAAAAAGCTACAAAATACTTTTTTAGTGGATTTGATTGCTTGAAGACTAAGCGAGTTATGAGAAAAAAACCAAAAACAATTTTTGTAGAAATTAGAGTATGTGCATTAGTATATTGAAGAATACACATAGTAACTATATTTCAGGCCTAGTGGAACTATATGTATATTATATATGTATATATACATTTAGTTCCACTAGGCAACGATTTTTTCCAAAGGGGGGGGGGAAGAAAGGATGAGTTATTCACAATTTTTTTCATGGAAAAAATAGGATTCAACATTATTTCCTTCATACCTCGGTCAGTTTTGATGCTAGAAACTTTTATAAATAACCAAAATGAAGGATTTCTGAAGGACTTTTGAAAAGGTCTAACTAGTTTCTCCCGAAAAATGCATTGGTTTTTGGTTATTGTACGTAGAAACTTTCCATTTTGGCGTTTGAAAATACCAATCGACTTTCAACAAGCAATTATTCAGTTTGTAGTGGGTTTGCATACATCACAAATGAACAATCGCCTTCGTTTTTTCGAAAGCTATAATTTTGCTCTCCACAGGTTTTCCGATTAGATGCATTATTTTTCAGTTATTCGCGAAAAAGTATCGGAAAACGTGTTTTTTTTTTGACTGAAAACCGACAATTTCACTCGTGAATAAGTCGAAAAGTATTGCTTTTCAGAAAAAACTTCATAAAACAAAAAGTGCTTAGAATAAGTCAATCTATTGATTTCCGCACTTATTTCCAATGAAAATTTTTTCACCCCCGAGAAGGGGTGGCATGTACCCCCAGGGAGGAAGCAACCCTCGGCACAGGGTAGATTTTGAAAAAGAGTGTATGTAGATCCTGAATCCAAATTTTCATGCGAATCGGTGCTGTATGGGATAAATACACGGGAAAATGGTCATAGACTGGACTATTGTTGAATCACTGCAGGATGCTGATATCACTATCACATGACAAACATCCGCATGGAGCCAGAAATTCTCGATATCACTGGAAATTACATCCGCAACTAGCTGATAGCAATTTTCCTGTCATAGTGGCTACAGCGGTTACTGATATCATTATTAATTGATGAGATTACCTGTCTTTGTGGTTGCAGTGGTCAACTGATATCATCGTATATAACGAAAAACCTTCTTCTTAATCAGGTTGTAACATTGACGTACATATGATTTGATGCTATTTCCCAAAATTAAATGAAACTTCTGAACTGAAAATATATAAAATCATTGCTGTCAACCACTACTTTCTTTCCGTATTCACACCGTCAAAGATTATATTTTCCAGCTCCTTACGATATACGTGCCTTTCCAAGAGAGCTGTGTATGCAAATAGCTGTATCTCCATTGTTGGCTAGGCAGTGCTTCCAAGACACATTTCATAATTCCCCCAGCAGGATTCATGAAATATTACTTTTTTAGAATAATAAGCAATCCATAAGCAATAAGGTACACTTTAGATTCATCTAGTAGGTTCGTTAGATTGTATTTTTTCAGATTACCCGACCTACTAATGTTATTCATTAAACATACTTTGATTCACTTGACTGCGGAAGAATATCTCGACAAATCTTCGTACTTCATTTTCATTTCACTAATTTTGAATCCAAAGCTCCTTGAAAATATTTTTCTTAACTCAATTTGAACTCGATTACCCCATGAGGAAGGCTCGAACAGTTGAAAATTTTAATATTATTCAAAAATTCACTCCACGTAAAACCATTCACACTAAGTCAACGACATAAAATAATCATCAATCAGTATATTTTACACTCGAGAAACCCATGAAAAGCTGAAATTTCCAGCCAATAATGAGCTACTGGAAGCTGAATGAAATATATTCTTGAAAAAATGCTTACTTTCATATAGATCTCAAAAAACTACCAGAAAAAGAACCACACATACATTTCACTCGGAAAAAATATCAACCATACAAATCATACTGAAAATGACCAAAATGCGAAGATAGAATCACACACACATTTTCAAAACAACTGTTTATAAGGTCATCACGAAATTCCAAAAATGTAACACGATAAAAAAAAGAGGGTACTTTAAGATTCATGGTGAAGAATGATTCTTCGAAATCGAAACGAGGCGACCTCCACCATGTCGAGTAGGAAGAAAGGATTGGTTCACTTTCGTGGAGGTGAATAGCTCAGCCATTTGATTCTTTTCCGGACTGAGTTGACGTGCACAAATTGCTCCGACTGTAAGTGCCAGTCGAACAGCAAATAAAGTGAAATATTGAACAAGTGCAGCTAAAACACCATTCCAAACAAAAACAGGTGAAATGGCTACAAGAACTTAATTGGAAATAATAGCCCTGGTAAAAAAAAAAACATAAATGAATTCCTTCTCGATGAAGATCATCAGCCGGCTGGCAGAGAAAATATCCGATAGTATCGAACAAAAACTCAAGAGCCTTGCAGAAAGAGTAAAATCGCAAAATAAAAAGATTGGGTACTTTGAATAAAAAGAGATTCATCTACAGCAGGGAATGAATGATATCCAACAACGAAGTAGAGGAAAAAGCTTCTGCATTTACGGGGTGCCGGAAAAAAACTGGGAACGTCTTGAAAATAAAATGCTAGAACTCCCGAAAGCCAAAACTAATGTACCTCTTACAAATTCCGATATAGTAGACGCATACAGAATTGGCAGACCTGGAGGTAATACAAACAAAACAAGACCTATGATAGTCAAATTACCTAACAACACAATGAAACGCGCAATTCTGAAATGCGCGAAAAACTTCAAGGGAACAGATACATTTCTCACCGAGGACCTAACGGAGGACAGAAGAACATTGCTTATGGAGGTGAAAACAGTGTTTGGTGCAAAAAACTCATGGTCTATCAATGGACAAATATACATCACGAAAGATGGAAGGAGAATCAAGCTTGCCTCAATGGCAGTACTTAGGAATTCACAGAAAATAGTTGGTTATCTTTGTTTTCATTTTCAACTGTTGTTTCCTTCACCTCACACCTTTATTAAAATCGTGAATATATCTGTGAGCTGTTCGGCATTTAAAATATTTATGAACCTATATATGGCTGAGCAATTGAGTGTGTCCATTATTATTTTACTTTTCCTATTTCTTCATCTACCTTGTCTGGCAAACATAAAATATGCTGGAAGAGCTGATTGCTTCAACTTCTTTTTCGTGAATCTTGGCAGAAAAAGGCAAATAAAATGATACGTCCACTTATCACCACTCCACCAAAAATACGGAAAAACAAGTATTTTAAAGATTCACTTTTTCTAAATCCTTTAACGGGAATCGATCTGGAGAATATAACATCGAGCCTCAAAAATAACTCGGCGCCAGGACCGGACGGCATTTCAGTCACCTTTCTCAAAAATTCACAAAGTATTATAAAGATTCATTACGTCATATCAAAAATCTATGTTGTTGTGTGGGTTTTATCCCAAAGCAATGGGAAGAATCAGTAACAACTCCAATTTTCAAATCGGGAAATGATTGCCTAGCTACCAATTACCGACCATTCACTGTTACCAATAACTTTTCCAAAATTTTCGAAAAGGCGCTGAAGACGAGGATAATGAACCATATGGTTAAACAAAATATACTTTCAAACAACCAATTTGGCTTCCGGTTAAATAAAAGTACTGAAAAAACAATATTCCACTTCATAAATAACATATTGAATAATCTAATTGCAAATAAGAAAAGTCCTACAGTATTCATAAATTTAGCATTTGACACTGTTAATCACAAAATATACGACCGTCTTGAAATTGGAATGGAAGGAGCTTCACTCAATATCATCCAAAACTATCTGTCAAAACGTATGCAACAAGTGAAAATCAATAATACCATCAGTAACCCATTACCAATTACAATTGAAGTACCTCAGGGAACCGTTCTAGGGCCTGTATTTTTCATATATATATAAACAATATTGAATACTTCATAAGCAGATGATACGGCTATAACTCTCATACACGATTCTTGGGAAGAAATCAATAAAATCGGACAATCTGAAGTGAAAATCTATCATTACTGGCTGAATGAAAATCTGCTCAGTTTGAATATTGACAAAACAAAATATATAACTTACACTGCTATTGCTAGGGATCAACCAACAAACTCAACCCTGAAAATTCATAACGTGGGTTGCAATGATATAAACTGTACATGTTCAAAAACTGAAAAAGTGGAATACATGAAATATCTTGGGATGATGGTGGACCAATATCTACGATGAAGCGAACATATACAATATACCGTAAAAAGACTGAGAAAACTAATTCACAAATTCTACCAACTACGAAAAATTGTTGACAAAAAACTTCTACTTATAATCTATGATGCCTTGGCTGAATCAATAGTAAGATACTGTATTATAATCTGGGGTAGTATAGGTAAGACTATCTTGAAAAATATTCAAGACACTCGGAACACCTTGATAAAAATACTGTTTAAAAAAAATCTTCATTATCCAACTAGTTCACTATATCTGGACACAGTCTATCTGACGTAGGAAAACTGTATGTGTTTCACGGCCTGATTTGGAACCTAAAGTCTCCATTAATATATAACACACATGCATACCATACAAGAACTACTACCAACCTGTCTATTGGAATTCTTCCAAATACAAAAAGTCAAACGCAGCAATTTATTTTCCACTATGGTCCAAAACTGATAAATGAACTACCACCACATTTAAAATGCATACAAAACAAAAAAATACATGCATACATACAAAAAAGTATGAAAAAAGATATAAAAAAATGTATTGATATAAATTATTACAAATTCAGAAAACTATTTCACTAATCTCCTCCCTTCCTCAGTTGTATTCTCCGGATGTTGTATACCTAGATATTCTGTACATGTATTAATACCAAAATAGTTATTTACTGTTGTAATATGACGAGGTTGAAACTGAATATATGTCTCCCATGGAATGTTCACAACACAAGTATGGCTTAGGTGACATTCTATGGATAAATTTGTATCAATACAAAACCATATCACACCTGAATAAAGTCATCTATCTATCTATTCACTCATTCATTCAACGGCAATAATTCATTGAAACCTATACTTACGAAATGAACACTAAACATCACTGAATTTACATGCTCGAGGACAGAATGGCGTTACTGGATACATTTTCCTCAATCTGACAATTCTCCAATCTTTCAAAGGCTTATTCGTTGATCCCCCATTAGTGCCACGACACTTCTACGAAACATTCGAAATGCTGGATGTTATGTTTGTTCAATTGAACGTACCCATGGCAATGAATGTGCATAATATGCAATTTGACGAACCTGCTAGATGAATCTAAAGTTTGCCGTATTGCTTATGGATTGGTTATTATTTTGAAAGAAATATATTTTCTGAATCATACTTGGGAAATTATGAAATGTGTCTTGGAAGCACTCCCTAGCCAACAGTGGAAATACAGCTATTTGCAACAGTTGAGCTGAAAAATAAAATATTTGACGGTGTGAATACGAAACGAAAGCAGTGGTTCAAAGTTTTAATTTTTTTTCGTTAAATGAAATTGATTCTCAGTTCATTGGTACCAGTTTGAAATAGTTTATGAATCACCTTTTTTTTTGAAAACGAGTTGATGTTGAGTATTTATCGGTTGCAATGAATGATTATCATGAGTCCTCCGCCAAAAATCACAGAAAAATCATCACTAGAGAGGTAGAATCTTCCATTAGAATTTTCATCCTTTCCTCACCTGTTTCGTGAAGCGATATTCAATTATGTGCATCCCTTACGTCTCGGGGGGATGAAGAAGAGAATTTTCTCGAAAGGGATATTTCATCATTTGCCAAGGAAAAAATTTCATAAAGTGATGAAGTGATTATTATTTGCAAAAATAATTTCAATATATTTTGTATTTCAAGTAAACGAATTCGATGACGCTGCTACAACTGTCAATATTGTCATTCCTTGTAAATGTCATTTGCTTACGTATGAGATGGCCTTGAGCGACGGGAACAGTACTGCTTACTTAATATGTTCTGCATAGATACGTATATGTATAAATACATTGTAGCATGTCAAGAATAGAATGGGTTTTAATTCAATAAGTAGTGTGAACGACAAAACACAACAAAACAATAATGAAACAAAACAAAAATAAATCAAAGTACAAGAGACGGAATCGGAATACAAATACGTCCCAATTTGAGGTTGCATAATTACAGATTGTCTGAAGACCCATTTCAGAACAACTGTTAACGTGGGAGCAGCCATAATGTATTTCTCTGTTGTGAAAGGATTCGCGAATGATAAATTGTTTTATGATTTCCTTGAAATTATTATAAGATAATTTTTTTTACAGAGGAATACAGTTTTACATCTAGTGAATTTTTGCAGATTTCTGTAAATCGAACTTAGTAGGTCTCATGGGAATTTGTTAAGATATTAGCTTGAGTTCTGATATTATATTTCGAGTAGTGACTGGAAAATGAATATAGATGAGAGGGTCATAATGCCCAGATTCTTGAACAAAGGGCGACAGATATCACGGTATCCTGCATCATCAATTATTCATATTGCTTTTTTTTTGAGTAATGAAGATCTTGATAGCAGGATTAGAGTTTTCCCAGAGACGGGTATCATAGCTTATATGAGAATGAATGAAAGCGTAATGAGTTGTGAGAAGAGTATCTTGACTTACTGATTTTTTCAATTGCCTCAGTAAAAAACTATATTTGGAGTTTTTCGTTCAATTGTTCCACGTTCTGTGTTGAGTTTGAGGAGGTTGGCGTTGAACCATTTTTCAGCTTGGCCTTCGATTAGTTTCGACAGCTCAAGTAAATTTTTGCAATTCTTGTCTGAACAAATAATAGATGTGTCATCTGCATAGATGACACATCTGTGGGAAAGAATTTGAAAAAATAAATCATTGATAAACACAATAAATAAGATCGGCCCCATTACAGACCCTTGTGGTACGCCATTTTCAATAGGCTCGGTATTAGAAATTTTGCTGTCACCTAGATCAACATATTGCCTTCGATTCAGTGAATAGGATGTAAGGAGTGAATGAGCTAAGTCCCTCACCCCATATTCTCCCAACTTATGCAGAAGTATGCGGTGAGAGACACAGTCGAACGCCTTGCTCAAACACTCAGCGTCAGAATTTAATACACAGTTTTTTTTGAAATATAGACTTAGATTCTTCTTGATAATAATTTCAAAAAAAATTTCTAGAATCGGGGCAATGGAAATCGGTCGATAATTATCGACAATATTCCTATCACCTTTCTTGAAAGTCGGTATTATCTTGCTGATTTTAATTTTTTCCGGAAAGATCCCTCTACTATACATGCATTAAATAAAAAAGATAATGGCTCCACAAAGGAATCGCATACTGCTTTTATTGTCCTACTGTTGAGGTGATAAACATCTACACAAATTGAAATTTTCAATTCGTGTATTGCATTAGAAACCTCAGAGTTAGTGAGAGGTAAAAACATGAACGATCCCGACAGGGATGGTTTCACCGTTTCATCTAGTGAAGGTAGAGATAAATATTTTTTTTCAATTGGCAAATTCGCAATGATAGTATTCGCAATTGTAGTGAAACATTCAATGAATTCGTCGGGTGTAATTTTTTCTGTCATTGGTTGCCGTTTTTTAATCGATTTTTCGTAATTAATAAGCTTCCAACTGTTTTTAATTTTGTTATCTGAAGTTTGAATGAAATTATCTCATGCAGCTTTTTTGGCTTGACTGATAGCTTGTCGATATTTATTATTCAGAAAATTGAATGCCTGTTTGGGAATAGGATCGTTTGTTGCATCAAATACAGTTCTCACAGCGTGAACCTTTTCTCATATATCTCAGGTTATAGTCAAACCATTCAAATGGTTTCCTCCTTAGGGCGCTACATAGTTTCTTGAGTGGAAAATGTTTATGAATCAGGTTTTGAAAATGATCTAGAAGGAAGTCAGTTATATGATCTGAAGAGATACAAGCATAAAAAGGTTTTCAGTCAACACTTTGAAATGATGCCTTGAATTCAAGTAATCCCTTATAAGTTGCATTCCTTCTAAATCTCGATTTATGTCATTTTTTACATTGCTTTAAATTTTGATGTACTGACCTTAGTGATCTGAAAGACACTGATCAATTACGCCTGTTTTGTAAGAGTCTTCTTCAAGACTACAGAAAATGTTATCAGTGCAACTGCCCGAACCATTGTCAACCCTTGTAAATTGAGCAATTGTTGCGTGAAGTCCAAACAAATTTGTGAGACAAACTAAATTGGAAAGATTGGTGGATGGTCTTGAGAAATTAATATTGAAATCACCCGTCAGTATAATCTTGGTGAAATTCTGAGAAATGTGAAGACATTCTTCGAGATAAGTTAAGGAACTAGAACAGTCGATAATGCATGCTGATCTATAGATTGAAATTATTGCAGTATGTGATCGGGTCAGTTCAATTCCACATATTTCAATATTACGCTCAATACAGTACTCATTTAGTTTTAATTTTTCAAAAGCTATACCTTCACGGACATATATGGCCACTCCACCATGTATATATTTAGATCTGCAGCCAATGTTCCGAGAAGCACATTATTTCGAAAGATTCACTCTTGTCTAGGAAAAGGGAAAGTTCATCTGCTCTGTTGGAAAGTTTACGAATGTTCAAGTGGAAAATACTCACGAAGTCAGAGTTTCTGTCAATCGAATTGATACTTTCACTATCACTTTCACTCTCTGGTTGGGTTGAGTGTTTTTTTTTTCAAGAAAAAACTTCCTTACATGTGCTCCCATAGGCCAAACAGTTTCATCCATGGCTTTATCTGAATTCTTGTGATTTATGGATGCAGTGAATGAGGAATATAATTCAGGAAACATTGAGTTGATTTTTTCCACTTTAGCTTCTGGGAAGAAAGTCTTTATATCTTGATATAAGTTGTCAACTGTCGTGGAAGGAATTAATTTATAAACATGCAGCAAGCATGTTTTCTCAATTCCTGCAGTAGAACAGTTTTCCATTTTACCAATTAACGGTTTATGTCTGTTGTAATGACGCCACTTACTAGCGGGCTTGTGTTGACTTTCATTCAAGTCAATAAGTCTTTCACATTCAAGATTCGTTTCCACAGATTGCAAAGCAGATGCCACCCGTTCACTATCCTTCGTATTTTTCTTCTTATGGGATACTTTCTTCCATCCATCATTAGATGTGATGGGGCCACTACTAAGGATGGTGGGGTCATTACTCTGTAGAGCTGGTTCATAGACTTCAGTTTTCGATAAAGATAATTATGTTCTAGAACTTCAATCTGGTAGTGATTCAATACGTTAGATGTGGTTAGATAATGAACATAATAATCATGATAAATTGTATTTTTTTTTCATTCTTCCGAAAGGCCCTGAAAAACTGTTGCAACAGTTGCAGTTACGACTTACCAGTGATATGAGCATAAGTGGTTCAACAGCTGCTTGATTTCACTGCCGAAAAGGAAATTTTTTCTTGATTGGCAATGATCTTTCAATTTTCTCCACGAAGAACAAACCACACCAAGAGTCACAAATAACATAATGAGTTAATCCGATTAACACACCAACTTTGTGTTAGAAAACAAACAAATATCCGACTCGTGCCAAATAGTAATTCGCAAAATACTTGATTGCTGCTAACGAGCATGAAACAGGTAGCGAACAGCGAACGAATATAGTTCACGACGGGTCGAGTCAATGAATTCAACTCCGTTATACGATCGATCCCTGAAATTTCTTTCGACAGTTTTTGTGAAAATATCATTTCTGTTTTTCATTCTTGTACACTCAGTACATTCATCATGATAAGTGTAGAGCGGTTGTCATGAAAATGTATTTTTTTCAAGTGACATCATTATTTGTTTATCTGTATGTTCGTTCTTCAAATAAAACCAAAAGTTAAAGTCGTTTTGTAATTTGTCCATCTCTGAGAGTTGAAAGTCATCAGTTTTCAGTAAACGAAAGTAAAAAACCACATACGGCTTTCCTAAACATAATATGTAATAACTGTTATATCCTGACAGACATAGCTCTTTTTTGTCAGGGCGCTGATGTGTATACGTTAGCGGGGATTTAAGCATTTCATGAATTCCGATGAGCAAAATTACGTTTCGAATGAGAGAAGAAGACGCAGTCGAGAAAGTGTCAAGAGGTCGGCAAAGTATTTTTTTCTCCCACCCGTAAATATGCTGATTTCTTTATATTTCGCTAAACGGATATGTAGGCGATTCCAGTCAACTGAATGACAAGGTAGGATATGAATTCCACCAATCACAGAGAACAAAAAACTCGGTTACCAGGGACAACCTCGTAGAAACGTCACAATTATCTGATCTGTCTACCTATAAACACGAAATCCAAGTGGTTTCATTTAAGCATAAATAAATGAACTAATATCTGAAATATTTCCAAGTTTGAATTGTCACGATTGAGGTTTTTTTGGGTGAAATTGAAGGTCTTACTTATACTCTTCAAACCAATAATTAATTATATTTATTCAGTCCAAGTGGCCAAACGGGTGAAGCGTCAGCCCTCTTAGATGATTCACTCTATAACCGTGGGTTCAAGTCTCACCCAAAACCATTTTTTTTGTTTTTTTTTTTTTCTTTTAATTTGACACCACTAATTCAATTCGTATCTTTCCATATTCAATTCAATGAAGTTTATTTCCTTTGAGTTTTTTATAAATATCGAAAGAATACTCTATATCTAAAATTGATTATCAATATGATACTTGAGAGAGAGTTGAAATATTCACCTGGTCGAAGAAAAAATCCACTGTACCGCACGTTTGGGCACTCGCCTACCAACCCGAAAAGGAGCATATTTTCGTGTGTTGGTGAATGAAATGAATTGTTCTAGCTTTCATAGCATAGCTAACAAGCATTTCATGAAACAGTGGTTGATAAAATCATATAATGATCTCAACTCTAACACTTGATCTTCATTTCAGGTACGAACCGCGGTGGACATCCAGAAACCATGTGAAGGAGAAAAGCTGGTTCGCCACAGCTCCTCAGCAGTGGACGTGGTCACGATGTTCTGTCAATTGAGAGACTTCTGGAGACTGCTGCAGTGGCCTAAAGCACACTCGGTGCTGTTGCTCTCGCAGCTGCTCGACTGCATTTGTTCTGCTGCGCTGCTCTACGCGGACATCACATACCAGAGTCTGATGGAAACTGGGTACTTTGACAGGCTTGGACCGTTCAGAATGAGCGACGAGATGTGCATCGCCTCCAACAACTTAGAATACGTTTATAAATTCGTTTCGCTGTTAGGTCAGTATCAATCAAACCTAAGTTATGTCAACGAATATACGATTGTCTACCATCAATCACCTAGCCAAATATGAAGGTGACTTTTGACAAAAAGCGTTAAAAACAATAAACAAAATGTAGTTTTCTGCTCGGAAAACGGCAAAAGTTGCAGGAAATTCAAATCTACACAAAATGTTCAGTTACATATTCACATAAGCCTAATAGTTCACCCGTCATTCGCTCACAATCTTTTTTCAACCAAAAATTCTTAAGTTTCGCACGGCAATCGTTCGAGTGGAAAGAGTTCGCACAAGAAAGAGACAGCTATAAGTCGAAGGAAGTTTTGCATGCGACGTTGTCTGATTGAATTTCCAAATGTGTAAACTTTTTGTAGTGCCTAATTCAATGTGCAGAAGTATTTTAGTGAAAAGTCATTGTTTTGCGGACATTGCGGTTGAACAGTTTCCCGAACTTCGAAGGAATATCGGTTTTCGAGATATCGTCAATTTTTGAAGAAAACCGCTTCAGCTATGGAGTAGGTATATCATGAATCAATTTCCTACCGGCAAAAAAGGGACTATCACATCCGATTCCAGGTGAAATAAAATAATTTTTGAAGGAACACATAGTAATCTGAAATCAACCCTCGGAAATGTACACATTTGCATAATTATTGACCCGATTATACAATTCTTTGATTTACATCCAATTATGAATATGGCATCCCTATCTGTTAGGTGTGAAATAGGTGTATGAATGATTTTATATTGAAATACGGCATTCCGGAAATGATTGTTTGTGATCGCAGTACTTGATTTACTTCCAGAAATTTCAAAAAAAATGTGACAAGGAGCCTAGCTGATATTTAACGCTCATAAGCATCCCCAAGAAAATTGTATGATGGAACGAGTTATTCGTACCACAATTCCTGTTATTTAAACAGAAACGTAGATGAACGTCATTAGGACCAGAGATACAGTTTGAACAGAATAATTTTACCAACGTAACAATGAGACAGAAGACGAAGAGGATGATGATAATAATACACACTACGAGAAGACATCCCTCATTGCTCGCACAAGTTTCGACTCCTGAGGAACGAACAATTCGATTTCAACAAAACATCAGAATTTGCCGAATCGAACCATTTCTTGAAGCTGGGCTAGGAAGAATGTTCGAGAAGGGGATTCTTCAATATAAAGAGACTCTGTACAACCAACTCGAAGTAGAAATAAGACTAAGAAGCCATCGACATTTGGCAACTCCTTTTTTTCATTAGTACATTTATTATCAGTTTTGAAAGTTATCAGTTACTGCTTTTTGATTGTTTTTTAGTTACTGCTTAAATTTTTCGGATAGAATTTGAGCAAAAACGCTCTGAGACAGGATGGTTCAATGTAAGCAATGTTTGATTTCGGTTATTTTACTTATGTATATATTACTATTAATAGAAGAAAAAAATTTGTCAGGAAGTAGTTATGTGCAGAAATGTCATCTATCTATCTAATATTCTCATAATGAGGTAGCAATTCAACAAGTTAGGGAAGAAACATTAATCAGGTTGTGAATGACCATCCTTTTACTCACGAATTTGGCCATGAATTAGGAGTTTTGTACGGATTTTTATCAAATTGTGATAAATTATTGAAATTTTCTTGCTCTCTTATTCCATCGCCACGGCGACTGTTTGTTTTTGAACACAAGAAAACCCTCAAGATCGAACAAACCAAAGCCAAAGCAAGAGATAATTCGTCAGCTAAAACAATTTATGTCGATAATATGTTCACAACAAGCGACAATTTATCCTAGACCGTGAACCAGTTGCTGGATTTTCAACACGAGGAGGGGCAAGCCTCCTTTCAGTTGGTTCAATTCAAGGCCGGGTATGAACCTGCAGCTCACTCAGCATTCCCCAGAATGAACACCCAGCTTCAAAGTATCTGATTATTCCCACCAAGTATTTTTGGTAATTATTTCGTGCTTCAGCCGCTGCTTACTTACTCCGAAAACGATGATTCTGACGAGGACTGAAATATTAATACCTACTAATATTCATTTATTGATCTGATATCTTTTCTCAAATTCACTTCTTAAGGTTACCAAAAAGTGTCTAGTACCTGTTACAATTTTATGCGATTTTTTGCCTGATACAACTTTTTTGACAATCCGGTTTCCAAATATGACAAACTGTCCGCTAAAAAATTGGAGGAAAATTGCCCGGTATAATATTTCCCAGAACCAATAGTATATTATACATACTCAGGTAGGAAGTAAATCAATTCTTTCGAGAAAAAAATGCTTACTGATTAAAAGCCGAGGTAAGCTATTTCTCAAGAGAGAAATTTTATCTCTTACCGAGGTTTGTATGTATACTATTTTATTCACATTCATTCGGAATCATTTCATGAAATGAACAAGTAGTGAATATTCTGCAAGATCAATTTCAACTCATTTTGTGTTTCAAGTAGGCGTTGCAAATAGACAAACTTCATAGCGGTCCCAATAAATGTCTTATTGAGCAGGGGTCAGGCTCGCTACGGTCTTATCATGCAGAGACTTGGCTGACAGTTAAAGTCGACAGATTGTTTTCTGGTACCATAAACATTACAGTTTTTTTCCTGTCAAGCAATCGGTCTTAAATTATTTTCATTGTAAAATATGGCTGAAAGCATAGACACTCGTTTTATGGGCAAAGAGTTTTTAACGGAGTTTATAGAAATCTATAAAAGTCATCCAGCTTTATGGAAGATAAAGTCGTATGGATATGTCAACAAGACTTTAAAGACTACGGGTTTATGAAGGGTTGATTAAATATTGCAAAAAAGTGTATCCTGATGCGGACCGGAGTTTTGTTTCTAAAAAAATTCAGAATTCGAGGGGGTGCTTTAGGAAAAAATTGAAAAAAGTTGTAAGCTCCAAGTCTACAGGGTCAGGAAGAGACGACATATATGAGCCTAATTATGTTACTTTGATCTATTACTCTTCACAACGGATCACGAAATTCCCGTGCAAAGTGTCGAAAGTGAGAATTTGCATTTCTGCTGAACATTTCGTCACCAACAACTATACATATGTCACCAGACACCAGGAAGACAATCACTAAAAACTTTTGTCAAGACTGAATTCCACAGTTTTGGCAAAGTCGGCAGTCAAGTTGACAGATTTCGCCACTAACAAACAGTTTTGTCTGCAACAGATTAAATTTGTCAGAGGTGTCTGCGGACATATCTGTTCTAATTAGTGGAGTAACGAAGATTAGTCTGTCACATGCCGAATCCGCGAAAGACCGCAGACTTAAACTGTGCTAGATGAAGTCCTCAGACAAACCTCTGTGTGTATGGCGGGCTATTGGTAAATGTAATTTATCTACGCAGACATTAAAAATATAATAATGAACATGTACGAACATTCTGGTTTTATTTTGATGAATGCGTTTGGCATTAATTAACTATCGAAGGCATTTGCTTTTTCAAAAATATCGAACAAATACAAAATATATACGTGTTATTGATCAAAGAATGTAAGGTGTAAAAACCTGTGGACCACGGCAAACAAACCCGAAAAACACCCAAGAATCACATACGTGTTATTACTTCGAAAATTGAGGACTGACCGAAGTCGTCAAGAGAATTCTGGATAATTTCTGCTCCATGAGAATTGTCTATTCAGCATCAATGGGGTGATGATATGCATGTAGTTAAGGACATGATTTACCCTTTCCTGAAAATTCAACTAACGAGCACAGTGGAGTCGTTAAATACTTGAAGTTCGTTCCATCTGACTGGTTCATTTCATGTGGTTAATTTGATTCCTGATTCCTACCGCTGAAAAGACATCTTATTAATTTTCTTCTGTTGACGAAGTAGATTGCCATCGAATTGATTGCTATATATCGTCATAAAATGCGCCTTGGTTAAGTGTTATTTCAGGGTTGTTCTCAATCGACTGGTTTTTCAGGTTCTGGGATTCTTTCGCGTCGACATCGTCCAATTGAAGACATATATTAAATTCAAATTCAGACCAATCAGAAAGCTATCGGATCGTCGTACGATTGGATTTCGGATCTGTCTGAATCCAGCCTTACTGAAAATTTGAAGAAAAGTGAAATCCAGTACTAAATTCTCAATTCTAGTACTTTTTCAAAATGAAATCCGATACTATTTTTTAATGGGCAGGAACAGCACTGGCTCCGCATGAGGTATATCAGTTTTTTGTGGTCATTCGTATAATCTTTCAGGAGAATATCGTTTATGTCAATATTTAATTGAATTCATCTGTTATTCCAATTTTGTAGTAGAATGTACTTAACGGTTATATGTAAGTATGGTATGAAACATTTCCACTTGAGGTGATGTTTTCAGAAATTATCTAGTATTTAGGAGCCTAAGGGAAACAACTCGAAAGGTTTGCTAGCTATCAAGGTTATATGCATTTTTTTAGGATGTCCTTCATATTTACTTTATTGGCATTTTTCACACTGATTAATGGATACTTATATGGAATCTTCCATATTTGATCAATAATTCGCACTTCAAATCTTTGCTCGATATCACCGATGCCTCGATAGTTACTTTCACCTTCATGATTTGAGGTCTCTAAGGTCTCTTTCGCAAAACCGTTCATAAATATCTGATACCTCGAAATGAAGATAGTAGAGACATTGGGGACTCAGATTAATTTGAGGAAATTTCAACAATCAATCTTCGTTTCTTTTCCGATAAAATTTTCAACTTCGAAGGTGAATGCAGAATGTGTTGAAATATGATTGACCGTGGTTTACAGGGGATTCTGAATTAGGTTTTTCAACGATAGAGTTTGGTTGTTATGGACAGTTACGTCATCTTCGGGTATTCCGTTCATGACTTCCGTGAGTGTCTGTATCAGGATGGGCTAATGTGGAGATACTGTCTTCCTGAGTGCTTTCATTCTCATTGTTGAAATTGAAACTTGTTCTGGGTTGTAAGTCATCTAGACTTATTATTTTACCCATTGGGAGGATCTCAATAGATGGTTGATAGTTGGGAGTTCCAAGACAAAATAGTGTTTTCTTTGTGTGAACTCCGATGCGTCAAAGGACATCAGCATTTGTGTTGGCTGCTCCTTTTCACTGAATTATGTTATGCTGTTTATCCGTCGAGTTTAATTCTCCGAGTCATTTTGAGCTTGGATCTTTCAATGAAAATATGCATTGGAAGGAGTCCATGGTCAGTGATAGCATGGCATTTTTTTGCCGAAAAGGTAAAAGCGATGATACTTGGTATTGGCCCAAACATAGGCCCATAAATACATTTCTATCACGGTGTGATTTACCTCGGGCACATTGATAGTGCTTGAAGCGTATGCCACTGGAAGGTCGCTGGCTACCTAGGTCCTTAGCTCGTAACAGCCCCCCCCCCCTCCCAAGGCAATATTTGACACATTCGTAGTTAAATTGAAAGGTTTTGAAAAGTCTGGGTGAAGAGGGATTTGTTCATTTATTGAAAAAAATCTTCATCATGAGTGATTTGTGGAACTATTTCCAGATATTCGACTAGTGATTTTATTATTTTCGCGAAATTATCGATAAAACTTTGATGATATTCTAGAAGTCCTAAAACACCTTTTAATTGTTGGCTTGTTTTGGAATAGATGAGTTTTTCCATTAATTTTATTACATCTGGATTGTGTTTTACACCAGTTGGAGTGAAAATATGGCCATAATAAACCCTTCTTTCTGTGAAAATTTCTGTTCGAGTTGAACTTTGGAATTTGCCTCTCTGAGGCTTTGGAATTTGGATATCAAGCGTTCCTGAACGTTTTATATAAGATGATTATATTGTCTGAATCCGTAGTCCTCATAACCACTATGAAGAAAATCCCGTGGTTCAGCAATCCTCGTATAAGTACTTTTTTCTTAAAAAAAGGGGTAATGAAATACCATTTCTAGAAAACAGCTTCTGTACGGGGTCTTCTGGCGGTCCTCTGGGTTTCCTGGAGTTCGAGGAGCATCTCTAAAAAAAATTAAAAAAAAGCAATTCATTTCCAACAAGGTACCCAGTTACAGGAAATGCTAATGATACAAAATATATATGGAAGAGTATTGAAAATAGTAAATATATTTCAAAAGTAAAAAGTAAGACGAAGTATATATAAAATGTTCGTACAACATAAATTTCGAAGAGGGTTGAAAATTAAATATATAACACAAAGGAGGTTACAAATTTTGCAATATTGCAGTATTAAAAGTAATTTTTGATACATGATACAACGACATTCAGGGGGTCGAAGTGAATGTCACAATATTTACAGATTTTATTGAAGCTACTGCACATAAAGTTCAATGGCGGTCGTAGCATAACGTTTGTGCGTGATGCTTCGCAATAAAACTTCAGATTGTGTCGACCTCCAATTCTTCAAATCGTGACAACAAAATGTTGTGATCAATACCTCTTGTAGGATATTGTCCACCAACTTTCAGACTTAAACATTTCAGGAACTTCCTCTGCACAACTCAAACCTAACTCAGTTTTGAAAAATAAACCGTTACTTCTTCATCAGCTGTTTTCCTTAGTACAGCACAGCATATTTCATTGAGAAATCCAAGCAATGCTTATATGCCGGAACCCTCGTGACACAGCCGGTCTTAGTGAAATATTATTGGCATGAATTATGTCACCAACTATAGGGAATTCCGCTGACCCAGCTTACCACAACCCTATTCGGGATGCGGAATAGATAGTTCTCATGGGAGCAGAGATCTTCTCGACTTCACTTACGACTGAATGAATATTTCTCGAAAATTAAGTTTTATGCCAATGATAGTAACTTGGCGCAGTCTCAAAGTCACGCGTATCGATCAAGTAATTTTTGTTTCAACGATTATACAGTTATAAAGTTTTATATGATATAGACAACTTTGGAATTGAGACATTTCATGTACCAATTTTTTGTCATACAAGTCAGAATTGAGTCTCATTTCTTCTCTCATCTTAAAATATGTTACAAAATTATTCATTTCATGTAAATGTAAAATTTTACTTGCTTCGGGATTCCCAATACTTCTTGTCCCCCGCGTCTTATTATTGAAAGTTTTCTCACAGCAACGGATAAGACGACCATTCTCTTCGTCCTCCTGTTCTAAAATGAACTTGCGAAGTATCAGCGAATAACACAAAGGCCAGGTAAGCGATGATCCCCTTTGCATATAGGAGAGAACAATCATAAACAACTGCCATGACTCTGGAAATACTCGGAGATTGTCCTCGCTCAAATTTTCTGTCTTCAACACCCATTGCCTGAATTTCCAGAAAAGTTGGAACTTCTACCCTGCAAAGGGGATTTTTTTTGTGGCCATGCGATATCCCAAACGTACAACACATTTTAATTCTGTTTGTGCATTTGTAAGGATTTTGTGAATGGCACTCAAAATATCTTCGCTCAAAGTATGAGAGTGTGGCAAATTCATTTTGTCTGGCAGTGGTTTGAGATTTCCATACCAGTTATGAACGAGAATTTCCATCAAATGGGCTGTATACAATCGAACCTTCGAGAGCATAACAAGTTGATGTTGAAACCTTGAGATCCAAGGAGGATCGATTCACTGCAGGATTAAACGAAGTGTTCGGGGTCATAAGGAGCGTGATTCCGCATATAAATACAGATTCTCTTTGACCTATGCGTCTAGGAAAATACGATGCCAACAGAACCACTCCTCGACCTATCAAAGTAACCCTAGAGAATGAAGCCTTAGTATTGCATGCATTAGAAACTCAAAAAAAATTAAAGAATGATAACACCATGCATATTTTCATATCCTTCGATAAGACACCTCGTCAATTTCAGCACTATAGAGAGCTACACCAGCAATTAAATGAAAGAGAAAACAATGGTGAAAATAACCTAATTATCAAATAGTTTGATGGATTTCCAAAAATTGTTGATTTAAACTAGAACAGGTACCCAGCTAAAACTCACATTGTATCTCCATGTACTACCAGAACGTCAGAGGATTAAAATAAAAAACAACTGCCTATTATAACTCTGCCTCCAGTGTTGGAACGAATATGATCTGCCTTTCAGAGACCAATCTTCAAGATGATGTGTTCAATCAAGAAATCTTCCCGTCAATGTATAATGTATTTCGATGTGATCGTGATCTGGAAATCAACAGTATTACCAAAGGAGGTGGTGTCCTCTTGGCGTCCAAGGTTAATTTTGGGTTGGTACCGATTTCATATTGGGGTCTGAGGAACGCACTCCCTGAAGTTGAAATCGTTGGCTCCAAATTGGTTCTTCACTTCGAGTATCATTATAGTTTATACACCCCCTAATTTCTCTAATATTCTCTATGAAACATTGTTCGATTTTCTGGAGAGTTCAGATTGTGTAACTTATCAGTTGGTGATTTCAATATCCCAGAGATTGTGATGTAGATTTAAATGACACTAAATTTCAATACATTCTTGATTTCATGCAAGCAACTGAATCGCAACAGTACAACTCGATAACGAATATTGATAATAGCAAACTGGATCTACTTATAACCAACTGTGAAGATTGTATCGTCTCGAAATGTGATCAACCTTTTGTTGACATAGACGCTCATCATCCTGCACTTTCTATTACGTTGAACTATCGTACTCCTCACATCAATGACTTCGCTTTCAATACAACAGATGCCAATAAACAATTTTATTTTCGTAAAGCAAATTTTCCAGCTATGTATGACCTAATCCGAACAACCGAATGGCGTGATGTCTCTGAATGTACTGATATCGACACGGCATGTGCTTTATTATATCAAAAATTACATAGCATTTTCATTCGAACAGTTCCTCTGAGATCAGTAAAACACGTAAATTTCCCTTATGGTTCGATGCCGATATGATTAAACATATTAAAAAAAGGATGAGTTTAAAAAATCTTCAAGAAATACAAAACAGCTTTCTATCAGAATAAATATTCGGATCTGAGAAAAACTATCAAAACTAAAATGAATCCAGCATATCATCATAAATGCTCATATAAATTTATAAATACAGCTGAAAACAATATTTCATCTGACAGCTCAAATTTTTGGTCATTAATACACAGTAAAAAAGGGCAGTCGCGTATTCCAGGTATCATGGAACTTGGTGATGCGGTGTTCGACAAGCCCGGGGATATTGTCAATAGATTCGCAGAGTACTTCAGGAGTGTTTACTTGGTTTCTGACGAGAACTTGCCTCGTGAAAATTCCCATAATTAGATATTTTGAACAACCCTACCTTCTCCAATACCGATATTGTAGCTGCTTCAAAAACTTACTTTTTCATCAGCTGTTTTCCTTAGTACAGCACAGCATATTTCATTGAGAAATCCTAGCAATGCTTATATGCCGGAATCCTCGTGACACAGCCGGTATTAGTGAAATATTATTGGCATGAATTATGTCACCAACTATAGGGAATCCCGCTGACTCAGCTTACCACAACCCTATTCGGGATGCGGAATAGATAGTTCTCATGGGAGCAGAGATCTTCTCGACTTCACTTACGACTGAATGAATATTTCTCGAAAATGAAGTTTCATGCCGTCGATAGTAAATTGGCGCAGTATCAAAGTCACGCGTATCGATCAACTAATTTTTGTTTCAACGATTATACAGTTACAAAGTTCTATATGATATAGACAACTTTGGAATTGGGACATTTCATGTAACAATTTTTTGTCATACAAGTCAGAATTGAGTCTCATTTCTTCTCTCATCTTAAAATATGTTATAAAATTATCCGTTTCATGTAAATGTAAAATTTTACTTGCTTCGGGATTCCCAATACTTCTCGTCCCCCGCGTCTTATTATTGAAAGTTTTCTCACAGCAACGGATAAGACGACCATTCTCTTCGTCCTCCTGTTCAAAAATGGACTTGCGAAGCATCAGCGAATAACACAAAGGCCAGGTAAGCGATGATCTCCTGTGCATATACGAGAGAATAATCATAAACAACTGCCATGACTCTGGAAATACTCGGAGATTGTCCTCGCTCAAATTTTCTGTCTTCAACATCCATTGCCTGAATTTTCAGAAAAGTTGGAACTTCTACCCTGCAAAGGGGATTTTTTTCGTGACCATGCGATATCCCACACGTACAACACACTCTAATTCTGTATGTGCATTTGTAAGAATTTTGTGAATGGCACTCAAAATATCTTCGCTCAAAGTATGAGAGTGTGGCAAATTCATTTTGTCTGGCAGCGGTTTGAGATTTCCATACCAGTTATGAACGATATTGATATGAGTATCAATTTTCATCTCCTGAAGATGCTAACCTTGTTAGCGAAACGCGCGTCGAGTCAAAAATATCAGTTTGGTGTTAGGGTAATTGATCTCTTGGAAAAGTTTCAACTTGCAACATTGTTCATTGTTGCAACAGTGGAAGTAGTGTTTTTCTTATTGTGTTGAAATTCATCAGTTTATTCGAGAATTGAATATAAATAAATATTGGACTAATACTGAACAATAATAGAAGGTTAGTTACGATACAGCCAAATATTGGTACATTGTTTTTTGGTGCTTTTCAAGGGTCTTCTACCCATCATTCCTGAAAAAGTTGTTCGTGAAATTATCAAAAAGGCAAGAAACTTGCGAAATAATCAAGATTTTGAGGGTATCGGACATTCTTATGATCGAACACCTCGCCAGGTGCAATACTACAGAGAAACAAGAAATGAACTGAATCAACGGATTGCCAGAGGAGAACAGAATATCACAATCAAATATATAAGGGGAACTCCAAAAATCGTATCGTCGTTAAACTAGTTTCGCCCAACAGAAATGTTGAAGATTATCGAGTTTATTATCAAAACACAAGGGGACTCAACTCCAAACTTCTCGAATTCTATCCGAGTGTTTTAGAGGGAGATTACGATTTCATTGGGTTGAGTGAAACGTGGATTACGCCTGACACTTTTGATTCTGAACTCTTTCCATCTAATTATTCAGTGTATCGTAGTGACCGAAATCTGGCTCTAACACATTTGACTAGAGGTGGAGGAGTTCTGTTAGCAGCTAAGATATCATTTAATATAGTACAGAATATTGATTTATCACAGTTAAGCAACATAAATCCCATTATTGATATAGTAGGATGCAAATGGATCAATAACAATGTTGTTTTTCACATTTATGTACTTTATATACGACCCCAAGTGAGTCACAGAGATTTAGATGATTTTCTACAAAATCTCGAAACACTTAT
>JAVJAQ010000655.1:0-79006 GCA_032362365.1 Zygogramma bicolorata
TTTATCCTTTTGAAATGGAACAAATCTAAGGGGGACCTCAAAGACGAGTGAAAATTTCTTTAAAGCGTATGGTTTTGTCTAGGACTGAAAAGTTGATGACCGTTTCGGTATATCCGGGCTAATTTTTGGCGGTAGCTCAGCTTTCAATTACTTGATGAATTTTATACTATGCTTGAGTAGTATAATGAATGATGAGACTACAGTGATGGACCTGCCCCCTTCATACCAAAGGTTCTGATTATACATATGCCACGGAAGATGATTTGGAGTAATTTCTAAACAATATAAATAATGAATCCGATAGAAATGAGACAATCACGTTTCGTTTTTATCCACGTTTTTTCGACAACAAATTCAAAGTTGCTTAATCATTTCGGCATTATCATCTCTGATCCCAGATATGCTCAATTGGGATGCTCGTCTGCTTTCCATACAGTCCTGAAATTCAGGCAACAGCCTCACCTTTATTTCGTGACTACATAAGAGGTTTCGGAGACAGATCATACCATATCAGAAATTAAAACTTTCTCAGACGCTTCCATTATGGGCATATGGGACAAGCATATCCATATATGATTATAGTTTTGGCGTAACAGACTTCGGCTATTTGTAAGCTTGTCATTTTTTAATATATACGAAATATGATTGTTGGAGTCACAAAGTAACGTAGCGAAAGTAATTTGAAACGAGAGCTATATTGGGGTTTGGTTTGATAATTTGATGAAACAAAGAAACTGAATCTCGAGATGAATATTCTGATTTCTCTGATCTCAGAACTGATGCGGTAATTGCATTGTATCAAGTCACCATAACAACACATTTGAAACCGTATCGCTAGACGTCAGTAAACAACATAAATAAATGTCAGATAGACTTCAAAAATAGAAAAACATTTCGCGTTTAGGTGAGTACTCCATACAATCTATAGAGGAAAGTATAAATGAACAAAAAATAACATTTCCTTGAGAATTTCTTTATTCGTGAAATATTCCAAAGAATTACATTCGTGTATAAAAATGACCAGATAATTTTGCATTCAAGCGTGATATCTTATACAAATTGCATTCGGTGATTTTCATATTTTGTAAAAGAGCCCTCGTCCTTCGGACTCGAGCACTTTCGCCAAAATATGAAAATAAATTCTTGCAACTTTTAGATATCACGCTTTCTTGCAAAATTATCGGTAATTTTTATCCACTAAGCCGAGTTAGATGATCTTAGATGGAACTAAAAGAAACTATCTATATTGGAAGAACTGAAATTCAATGATAAGAACAAGATATATGTTATAGTCGCTCTATTTGATAAACTGGGGACCCAAGATATATGAATATATGAATTTTGAAGCAAGGTTCTTAAAATTATACTTCCATTGAATGTTTTCTTCAATTTGGAGTATATAGAAGGGTAAACTTTCGGTCAACCCCGGAAAGTTGCACCAAATAAAAAAATGTTACCGACTAGTTTTGTGTCTTACATTTTTTTTCGGTACAGTATAGTACATGTCTGTTCTCCTACCCCTGTATAGATCTGAAATTGTGTCTTATTTTTTTCAGATTGTGGTGGGATGAAATATCTAGACAACTTCAAAAAAAAGGATGTTTGAAAAATTCAAGCATAAGTCCCATTCACAGGAGATCCATCAGTGGTCGTAAAAAATATTCTTTTGTGGATATTCACACGATATCCTAGCGGAAATTGTTTTTTCCAGACAGCACAAAAGGATACAGATTGAATGTTCGTTGGATGTATATTTTAGATATAGGAAAATATAAAATTCATGTTCAAAATATACTTATTCATTGAATATTCATGGAATATCCATAAGAATATATATGCTATTCGATTTTATTTCATTATTCATCCAGCAGTTATAAAAATGTTTTCATTTCTGTCATAATTTTTCCAAAAACCAAAAACTTTATTTCACATATTGTATGGGTAGTATTTTTTCAGAAGCTCTTGATTTCATTTCTGTATATTCGAATAATGTCTCGACTATTCTGCTAAAGTCGTGGTGAATAAAGTTACACCTTGATTATTATCCCAATTATCTAAATTAATTTCCTCGAATTCGAGTGCTCTCGATCATACAGACTGAGGTATTCTGGATGTTAGTGAAAGACACCCAGAAGTTCCCGAAGGATGTCCTATGAACATCCGCAGAATATTTGGTCCGAAGGTCTGGCTATGTCCCCCTTGGACGTACCATGAACATCCATTTGATATATTTTCCATACTAACCATTTTTGATACAAAATGAATATGCTCCTTATTTCCATAATACCCAGGATATATATCCATTGGATGTCTAATGGATATCCTGGTGATATCTGGGATTAAACTCATTTCCAAATCGATACTCCTTCATGTGGTTGAAATATTTCATCATAATAATAAATAAAGATCCTGTAGTGCCCAGAGAACGTAGAGAGGCAACCAAGTTTGGATTTTAGGAGGTTCAAAGCCCAAGGAGAGGCATCAATGCAATTCACAGCTTAGCTTTTCTTTAAAAAAAAATACCTAGGTAAAAGAAGTTAGAAGAGGTCTCAAGGTTCCCTACTGAATAGAAAGAAGAAATAGATTTCGGAATGGTTCACATGTTTTTGTCAAAAATATACCAATAATGAAAGTAATTCCGAACATCAACATAAGAATATTTGCCACAAGTTTTATAAAAAATGATAAATAACAGCATTTCGGTCGAATTCACATTACAAAGGCCACACTTCTCATTCGTTGGATTATAATTTCACGAGAAATATGGTATCTGGAGGGAAGAAATCAGTACCTATGAAGGGTACTGTCATTAGCAAATCCATGCTCCGCGTAGAAGTCGAACCAAACCGTTATAAAATGAAGCCTATGTATAACCCTTGTATAGTGAAGCTTTCTGTTAGTGAAATAATTTTCATGATCAGATCAGTATTTCCGAAGATTACCACCTATTAACAAAGTTAAGATAATGTATGAGGGCCCACATCATATTAAACACCATTTTCGAAGAATATTTCAGATAATTTTGACAAGTCTGTAAAATGTTCATTTTTCAATCACCTCAACCAACTATACAGTGTGGTCCACTAAGTCTGCAACAAATGGGAAACTTTTTTATTATCGATTTCTCAGAAAATTTTATTCTTGACAAAAGTTGGTGCATGTTCCAAAACTATACCAAGTGTACCTGAAATGGCTTCATGACAATCACCATACAGGATAGGCCAAAAAATATAAATTTCGTTCTAGAGTAAAGTACCCTTATTTCAGAAAATATATAAATACGTTGAGGAGAAAAGTTGCTTAGAATTAAAAGTTTTGTTCAGATACGAAGTCATGGCCTGCTATTCGAATTTTTTTTCTTTTGGAAAATTTTGAATTACCCCCGTATGATACATATTTTTACTATTTTGATTCAATATGTATTTGAAGTAGCTACAATCAAATCGGTTTGGAGTATTTCTTATCAAATTAAAGTGATTTTGTATAATTTACATGGATTTGTATTTTTTTAGGTGACCGTCAACTTCTTGTTTGTCGCAACGATATTTAAGAGAACTCTAAAATAACACAAATACTTTTATGTAGTTAGTAAAGTATTTGCCTCGTAAAAAAAGTATTTGTGTTATTTTAGAGTTCTCTTAAATATCGTTGCGACAAACAAGAAGTTGACGGTCACCTAAAAAAATACAAATCCATGTAAATTATACAAATTCACTTCAATTTGATGAGAAATACCCCAAACCGATTTGATTGTAGCTACTTCAAATACATATTGAATCAAAATACTAAAAATATGTATCATACGGGGGTAATTCAAAATTTTCCAAAAGAAAAAAAAATTCGAATAGCAGGTCATGACTTCGTGTTCGAACATAACTTTTAATTCCAAGCAACTTTTCTCCTCAACATATTTCTATATTATCTGAAATAAGGGTACTTTAATCTTGAACGAAATTTATATTTTTTGGCCTATCCTGTATGGTGATTGTCATAAAGCCATTTCAGGTACACTTGGTATAGTTTTGGAACATGCACCAACTTTTGTCAAGAATAAAATTTTCTGATAAATCGATAATAAAAAAGTTTCCCATTTGTTGCAGACTTAGTGGACCACACTGTATAAACCGACACTGGTGAATTCAAATACGATTTAAACGGTACCTAGAAGCCTTATAAGGCAATTCGATAGATTCTAGCTACTAGAATGAAAATAAAAAAGTACCTATATAAGGATAAGTCCGTATCGTCCAAGGAACGTAACCTCCGTCTTAGGCAAGAATTATGCCTGCGAGGAAGGCATATCCTTTTATGAAACTTATACTGCACTTTGCGAATCAGAAGTGTGACCACATTCGTCAAAACGTTCCCACTGGAATGTGTTCGGTGTATCCTCGCCACAAACTGGTCACAAAATCGTCGTAAAAGATGATGCGATCTTCTGCTGAGAACACGCGGCTCGAGATGCGGGATGCTGTACGCTGGACCCCGCAAAGGCGACTAACTTTGTAACGCGTGCCCACTATTCTGTGTTGGAGGTCCCGATGCAGCGAAACTGTGTGGATGCCTCCCACTACCGCCACTTTGACTTAGTCATATTCTGGCGATGAAGAAACTTAATGTTATATAAGATATATACATGCCCTATAAGGAGTGATTGAATTCGTATCAGGCCAGAGTAATCAAGACCAAAATCATTCGATTATATTGCTGTAATGTAAAGTTACAGTTTAATTGACGGAAATAGCACGGGAATGGTGTATCTGTTGAAAATATCCTCAGACAATTTTGATGGATATCCTGTGGATGTTCTTATGTGGATCCTCAATGGATTACCTTAATAGTATATTTGTGAATGATATTGATTTTAATTGGAGGCTGAAAAAAAAAGCCTACACTGATGAATTCTTGAAAAATATATAGTTAATAGTGATTATTTTTTTCACTTGTCAAAATGTGACGTTTTTGGCATTTCAACCAATAGTAGCGGTTTATTCTATGGTTAGTCTAGCCAATCATTGGGTATTATACTGATATAACTGCCTGGTCCTTGACCCTTGATAAAACGTTGTTTACCTTTGAACTGTCAAAACTTTACGGTTTACCGCGTCGATTCTACTGAACTGGCTCTCATTTATAAAAATTATCATGAATGAAGAGTTATTAATAGTCATTCACTTTTTCAGCGTAATAATAACATAACACATTTCAATGAACACTCAAACACGTAAATAGCTCATAACCCCAACTTTATGACAGATATAGCGAACGACCTATTAAAATATTTAAGGTTTCCTGAACTCAAATGAAGATGGCGTACAACTAGTGTTTATTAAATACAATTCATTTTTTGTGGTATGAGAAGAAACCGTTGTATGAAGATTTTGATACAACGACATAACGAATGATTTTATTATGTTCCTTCTGGTGCGATTTTCATTTCATAAGAAATTTTCAATTATCAAACTTGTACAATGAGAGGTGTGACGCCATCTCTTGGTATCGTCAGCAGGCATTATCATATGCACTCCGTAAGCATCAGAGATTCTGGATCATAAAAGGCATACATCGTTGTTTGACATTTCAAATTTGTAAAATTTTCAACTATTCTCCTTTCCTTCTTATGTAAATGAAATACTGATCAATTAAATTGTTCTTCCTTCTATTTGTTCAAAAAATAATCTCTCCAAATACAACTCGTTCTTCAACTTTAATGAGATAAATTTTTATTTTCGAAACACTCAAACTCAAACCGAATTAGATAAAATCAATTTTATCAATCGGTTTGTTTTCATACTTTTGCCAAATAAAAAAGTTTTTGTGGAAAATGAAAATTTATAAATTAAATTTGAAGGACTCGTGGTATTACCTTTGATTACATTGGTTTCTTCATCACTGTCAAACTATTTCAAAACGTTTCGTGGATTTTGTCGAGTTCAATATTCCTATGAAAATTCAACACCAACAGTTTTCGACCAATGAAATGCTTATTTTATTTCGCGTCACCATGGCAACTCGGGTATTTTTGAGGATTTTATCGGCAATTATTCTCATTCTTCGCATGGGTAACCTACAGACCTACAGTCAAAACTTTTCGGGAGGAATGAGGAACTTGCACTTCTAAAGTAGTGTAGATTCCAGTTTCAATTCTAAATTTTTCCAGATTGTGGAAGGTTAACACCGCAAAAAACTACGAAGAAATAATGTATCCGCCACAAAATAAGTACTACCAGGCAGTACTTTCTCATAGTTTATATGACAAGACTAACAGATCAAGTCATTTTCCCAATGGGAGGTCTTCTGATCCAGAGTACACTTTTAATTTGTGTCGTAATCGCGGCGCCTACTAACCCGTTTCCACGAGAAATTCTCGTTTAGAATTGCATCGATATTCTTGGACAAATTACATTAATATTATTATGGTTCTCCTTTTTTATTCAAGTTACCAAAAAGGGAATGAGGTTAGTGTGTTGAATGAGTTATTAAACAGACTGCCTGCACACCACGCGGGCCGATATCAGCAATAATTATTTCATGTAATTTGAATTCGAACGACAATATTTGGAAAAAATATATGACACTGTAGCAAATAAAATGTTCTGATATCGCGAAGAAGGTTATTAGTGATTTTTTTAGATAATCGGCAGATCAATTGTGATATACTTTATTGAATATGGATCTGCATCAAGTATCGGCCAGTTCAGTTCATTCTATATAAAACATCTACTTCCCTGACTATATGGCGCTGCGACGGGCGTTGGAAGACAGAAGTGACATCTATGTGATCCAGCAGAGGAGTAGCTGTTTTAGATAGACTTTCTTCTTTCTCTTCTAGAGACATAGAGAAGTTTCTTATTTTTTGCATTGACTTGAACAGGAAAAATCCAAAATCCACTTGCCAAAACTTACTTCTCTCCACAAAAATAATCAAATGTTTCCTTATCACGAAATCAGTCTTCTTTGTATTCTCGGTAAGATTATATGGAACGTATCAGAATAGCAACATGAAAAATCAACTATATGGTTAACTACATGAAAGATGCAAACCTAAAAAATCATCATTCTGCGCGTTCACTGAATGGGGGATTAGAACCGTGACGAGCATTCAAAAAAGTGAAATTTTTGCTTTTTCAGTAACGAGTATTATTCGCTAAAATATTCAGTTTGAAAGTTGAAAGAATTTTCATAATTCAAAAATGAATCTCATTCCTTGATAATCCCTCTAGATTTTTCAACAAAACTTTTTGAGGCATACTGAATCTGATAACAATTCTCATTCAGATGGACCGCTATTAAAAATCAAAAGTGGCGAAATTTTTTTTAATAAAAAAGTCGCGAAAGTAGGTCCCTCTGAGCGCCCGCACAGCTTCAATTTTCCAGTCTGAACCAGCAGAATATTTTGTTCCGACCTCCATTTTCTATATTAATAACTCTAATGAAATCTGTTGCTAAGAACGTATGGGTAAAAATACAAATCGAGTGAGAAATTCCAATCAAAATCATTTTTCTCGGTCAATAATAAAATTGAGGATCAATTGATCAAAGAAAGTTATGTTGTTACAAAAAAAACAAGATATCGAATGTGAATAATGAGTCAAAAAAAATTATATGAAGACTGAACCGTGCTGAAAATCTGATCAGTTCAAAAACGGGCACAACTATCTAGAATAAAGTGGCTCTTTGAACATTTCCCTAAAAAAATGACTACTTTGTTTTACTATGATTTCAATAATAAATTATTGAAGTCAACCTTCACCCTCATTAACTTCAATTTTTTACCGAAAAAATTGAGTTTTATAAAATTCAAATTCATTATTCTACTAAAAAAATTTAATATACAGCGCTTCCCATTAGAAATGCAGTACTTTACTGATAATGTAGATAAAAATTCGTTTTTTGATACTAACGTCTCAATGAATGTGAAAAGTACTACTTTATTCATATCATCTGTGTAAAACATCTATAATTTATCACGGACTAGAAATACATACAATAACATACACAATAACTTGAGATATATTAGGATGAAGAATAAATTGGAAAATTACTATACATTGAACAATAGCATGTATTCAAATTTTTCTCCGATTTGACTGTCTCTTCCACCACTTGTTTTTCAAGTATATGTGATTTGTCATTTCTCAATGTTCCTTTCATATTTTATTGTATTTATTTCACATAATCATTTACCGATCATCTTGTCAAATCCCTCTATAAATAGAAGTATATTTTGGAAATGTTAAAGTGAATTGAAAAATATTTTCCAACCTCACTACCCCCCCATTGGACCTACAAAATCAACTGCTACATCTACTATCTATTGTTTACTCATACTAATTATTTGCAGGGAACTTCTTGTAAAGTGTAATAATTTGCAGCAATATACATACCATGAGTATCCACATGAAAGTAAGTATGGGGGTGGACCGGAAATCAAGCTATTGCACACTACATTTTGCATAATTTAGTAAACAAAAAAAAAATTAACATGTATTGAAGTTGTCAGATTCCATTAAAATTAAAAAACGTTTTCCTGTTATTTCAGTTTTGTTAGAAGTGGTCGGTGAGACAGAAAATCAAGATCTGTAATGTCGACGTTTCGACCATTTATTTGGGTCCACCTCAGGATACTGAAATGAAGAACAAGTATTATACCTGAAAAGACTATCAAATGATATGCTCATGCCCAGTGGATACTTTTCAACGACATCTCATATCATGTTTTTCTTTAACGTAATCCTCCATTGAATGATTATCGAGACAAACTAACGTTAAGAATGGTTGGTTGTTTCTATTAACCAGCTGACAAATACCAAGGTTCGCAAGTCAAAACTTGTGCGAGCAATGGATTAACGAGGCCTTACCTTTTATCGTATAAATCCCAGCACGGTGGTACAGCACGAAATTGAACCCTGTTTTTCCGCTTGATAGCCGAACGTGCTTACCTGTAAACTATCGAGAACCACAGAGAGACCTACTTATTTCTGAAAATCAAGAAGTGGTGAAACAATTTTTACTATCTAATGAGTTCTGCTCCTTTGGAGTATATCCAGAAAATCATTCTTTTTTTTTAAACTGAAGAAATATAATCTGCTGGTAGGTTAAATAACTGAACGATAAAAGCCTGCTACCTATGTAGTATTTTGAATTTTATACATTTTTTTATTTCATATTTTCGATTTATATATCACACAAAGTTATTAGTTCTCTTCATGTTGATTTCAAGGTCCTGATGGCGACTGATTCACTGGTCGAAATGACCACTTTCAACAAAATTCAAAGTCTAAATAAATACCTGGGGTCACAAACATTTCTACAGAAACTTGAAAAATGTTTCCATCCTGCACCAACAGCTTTCAACCACAGATAAAATTTCTCGGTGTTTCGGTTAGATTTACTGACAGATTGGACGAAACACGCGCTTTCCATAATCCAGTCAAACTACTAGGGCTCAACTGATCAAAAAGGATCCCTGTCCCGTAATTATGTGAATTTGTAGATATTGTTATTGACGGAACGTCAAATTTGTAGCTATAGTAGCCAAATCAATTAACGGAACATATTCACTGTGTTCCTAGTAATATCAATCCCCACCTGAGCCAACTCAAAAAATCTTTAAAATGAGATGAGTACGAAGGGTGTACTTTGAGAATTTTTTTCATATTAAAGCCCGACCCTGCGATTTCTAAAAAGGCCTCGATTTATACAAAAAAAATTATTATTTTAAAAAACTGGTGAATAGAACTGGCCGATACATGTTTTGCTATACATTAGATGAATTATAATCCTGCAAGAGGAATTTTTGTTTGTTTCGCAAACCAGTTATTGCATGAATCGTACAAGAAACCATAATATTTAGGTGTAAAAAAATTGTGAAAACTTGCCCGATCCCGGAAATCCCACTTTCTTCGTCGGCAGCTTGCCCTCTATATTCATGAAATAAAACTGATATCTGAAAAGATCACAATTTATTTAAATAAATAAATAAATGCAAGATGACCCAAATGTCAAACAACCATGTAAGTAATTTGTCTCCCAACGTCCACTAACTTATTATTCAATAATAACTGCACTTTTGACTGATTGAAGTCAACTTTAAAGACACTATCTGTAGGAATTAATACTTTATACTTGAGTGGCTCATTGAAAGATGGCATTTTTGCCGGTCCCACCAACGGATCTTCAAATCTCCATAACTGCAGTGATTCTGGCTCTGTAAAATAAAATGAACAAGATGTTATCTATTATCAACTTTCATACCTGACACTATCACTTTCAAATAAATTTACGATGATTCCAGAATAGTAAAAAAGCTATTTTTTTCATGGTGATCAGTAACACCAATGGAAGTGGACTATGATCAATACCAATAAACAAAATAGTTGAGGCTTTCGCGGCCGAGGTTTTCAGTATCACTACTTTTATTCGGGTTCGAAGGCCGTCGTTTTTTGGAATTTCTTCCTGACGTTTCGCTGGCTCGAGTGGCTAGCTTCTTCAGAGGTTCATTCATCTTGGAATTCACTCCGATGACTGGAGATTGTTTCTTCGCAAGTTGTATTTATGCCGATTCAGGTAGTTTGCGGTGCTAATTATTCCATTCGGATTCGTGGAATTGTCATTAATATTGATTACCTTGTTTACTTCCTGTGGGTTCGGAGAATAATCATCATTAATATCTGAAGAACTACCTGCAGTTATTATCGATTTTCTTAAAATGGGATTCCATATTCGGTTGAGGTTGACAGCTTCTTCTTTTCTGTTGAAATTATCCGTGTGTTTGTGGATTTCTATTGCCTCCCGTACCAGTCGGCTATGGTATCCCTGGTTGGGTGCAATCATTTTTGCATTTTCAAACAGAATCCTGTGGTTTCCCTCACTAAGTGCGTGTTCTGCCACAGCCGACTTGTCAAACAAACAAGGAGGACGTTCAGATAGTTGCACATGCATATTTGCCATACATCCCGAGGGTCACAGACAGAATTGGAAAACTCCTGAGTGAATACAACATAAAAACTGTATTCAAACCCACAAAGAAGATTCAACAGAGCCTCAGATCGGCTAAAGACAAAAGAGATCCACTGTCTGCAGCAGGGGTTTATCGCATACCGTGCACCTGTGGGAAGGTATACATCGGTACCACCAAAAGATCCATGGGAACTAGGCTAAAGGAACATGAGAGAAACTGCAGACTAGGGCAAATTGACAAGTCGGCTGTGGCAGAACACGCACTTAGTGAGGGAAACAACAGGATTCTATTTGAAAATGCAAAACTGATTGCACCCAACCAGGGATACCATAGCCGACTGGTACGGGAGGCAATAGAAATCCACAAACACACGGATAATTTCAACAGAAAAGAAGAAGCTGTCAACCTCAACCGAATATGGAATCCCATTTTAAGAAAATCGATAATAACTGCAGGTAGTTCTTCAGATATTAATGATGATTATTCTCCGAACCCACAGGAAGTAAACAAGGTAATCAATATTAATTAATAATCACAAAAACAGAAATACCTTTGAGGTAGTCTCGACAAATTACAACACAAGACAGAGTGGCCAGGTCAAATTGATAATACCCCATTCCACTCTGATCAAGAAGTCAATTATTTATAATGGAATAAAATTATACAATCATTTGCCAAATGCAATAAAAAATATCTTGTGTATTCGTATGTTCCGTACTAAGGTGAAAGCATTACTTATCGCAAATCCTTTATATAATATGGATGAATACTTTTTACAGGAATTCTAAAAAAAATATCTTCCTTGTATTGTGTTTTGATGTTGGTTTAATATTTTTAATCTCTCTCAATTTTGACCTGAACCTATTAGTGTTTTAAATATCTCAACGATAGCTTTACATAAGCTTATTTTAACAATTCTGTTTGTTTTATAGTGAAATTTTATACAAGCTTATTTTTGCAATTTCTGTTTGCATTGTAGTAACTATGTTTGTACTATTTGTTTTTATCTCTTATTTATGTATATGGTTTGTATACTTATGTATATGATGGTTTGTATTCATACTTATGTTATATTACAAGCTTTGTCAACAAGTGTGTATGTACTTAAGACAATAAAGCATATTTTGAATTGAATTGAATTGAATAATGACAATTCCACGAATCCGAATGGAATAATTAGCACCGCAAACTACCTGAATCGGCATAAATACAACTTGCGAAGAAACAATCTCCAGTCATCGGAGTGAATTCCAAGATGAATGAACCTCTGAAGAAGCTAGCCACTCGAGCCAGCGAAACGTCAGGAAGAAATTTCAAAAAACGACGGCCTTCGAACCCGAATAAAAGTAGTGATACTGAATACCAATAAAATTCATAAACGAGTGAATCGGATGCAAAAATTATAATGTTTGATTGGATTATTGACAATAGCGATTATGATATATATGCAATGGTAGGCAATGTGACTAATATACCAGATTCATAGAACACATCAATATTAAAGAAGTTTCGAAATTTTTGAAAACAACTCTTCCTATGATGTACATGAAAAAGCAATTGATCAAACACTAAACTATACTTCACAGTATCTTATTGACAAATGTAGACCCTACAAGATTAAATGCTGAGGTCATGTGACATACCATCCTTTTGTAGCATGTACTTCAATACTAAAGAAATCTGAATACTAAAAATGATTCCACGTTTTTGTTTTCTTTACATTTCCACAAAGAGATGCAAAACAGAAAACGTGGTAGTTCGCGGATGTGCTGATGAAGGATCCAAGAATGTTCCAGCATCAGACTAGAAAAAGAGTTTGGGTTAATTGACAAATTCTTGTAATGTTTCGAGTGTTTCTTGTATAAAATGAACTTCCTTCAATTAGTATGTTACCTATGAGTAAGTGATGAGAATATAACTTTGGGTGTAAATGTTGAAAACTTTTTGTAGAAATCAATTATTCCACACCAAACTGATATTATTTGAACTGATACTATCAGTGATATTATCAGTATCAATTTTTTTCTCCTTAAGATGCTAACTTTTTTAGCGAAACGCGCTTCAAATGCAAATAATATCTTTTTCTTGTTGGGTCTCACAGTTTAACTCACTTTTAATCAATTTTGAATCTTTGGAAATCTTCTGGACAATATTGTTGTAACTATCTCCATCACTAATCGTAATTATCTTTGACAGCAATCCATTTTGGGGAACAGGGTTGATGAATTCGAGTTTAATACCAGGTTTGGTAGAAAATAATACAAATGGCATTCCCGGGCAGCATTCTTTCATTTTTTCAGTTGCATATTCATCGTCGGTAAACTTGATAACAATTTCCTCCACCTTCAAATAATATTGGGAGTCAATACCTACTAATAACACTTACTGAATAACTCACATCCAATGTGTTAGCTAGATAGATGCTATTTATTTTAAGAACTTCAGCTTCATCAAATTCAAGCGTTAAAGCTAGAGCTTTGACTCCCATCTGCTCCAGTTTTTCCCTAGTGGCTTGGACAAATGGCATTACTCTTTTCATGTATTTTTTCAACTCTGGCATTTTGGAAAATTCTGCTGACAGCGTTTTGTTGTCAGGTAGGGAGCCATCTTTCTGAAATCAAAAGAAATCGAACCAGTCAATTTTTGGTACATGCAGGTTTAGCGAATATTTTCATAATCGCAGTTCATCCAAATATGTAAAATTCTGGCTCGTCACTATAACACCACACATTTTGCTATGTTTTGTAACAATAATTTCCAATGCTACTCATCTAATCGATAGGTATATGTATTTCACCTACCTCAAAGTGATTTTTCAAACATGTCAGAATACAACTCTGCCACGAAGGAAAACATTTTGCCACCCAGATGCTCACAATGTTGGGCTTTTCTACAGGTGCAGGATTTGGGTTTGTTTTGGTTTTAATACCCTGTTGGTAAGCTTTTAAATGTACTCTGAACGAATGAGCCGATTCCATTAGATACTCGGAGGCCTTAATTTTAATATCATCTATCGGCCCAACAGTCGGCCAAGAAGCATTGACAACACTGAATTCCTGAAAAAAAAAAAAAAAGAAACAATCAAACATCTGCAAAATCTAGTGCCCCTCGTTGGGCGCCAGATAATATCTTGATATGGGCTACATATCTCTGACGAGAAGGGGGTTATCCGAGCCCCATTTTTCACTCGACGCAACTGCCTTTCCCAAGACTACTTATTGAAAATAGTGAAAACTCCATATAGAAGATTTTATTACTTACATTTCCTATGAGTTCCCATATATGTTCAGCAACATGTGGACATATTGGACAAATGAGTATGGTTTGTACCTCGATGAATTTCAACAATAAATTTAGATGCATACCGTCAATACTGAGTTCTCTGTACTTATCTCTTATAGCTTGCATCTCGAAAAATCCCGTTCTCAAGGCTTCTTTGAAGAGCATATTATCGTAATTTTCAGCAGTTTCCCTAATTTTGCAATTCATTTCGCTTTGGAAAACATCATCGCTGAAGGAATTGAACTTACCAGTTCTGAAAAAAATTGACATCAATTGAATGATTTTTTAAAAATATCAATATTATGCTCAGTTGATGATGATTAATATCTCGAAATAGATAACAATGTCCTTCCAGATGATTCTATGGCAAAAACTCGATCACTGAAAATCCAGACAAAACAAACCAGATTAATAAAATGCAATAGTAATTAGCGATATATTGGACATATAACAAATCATTGATAACTTATCTGAATCTTTTCTTAACTGAATAAAGACCATTTATTATTATTATTATTATAGGTAATATCGACTAGAATGTTGTTTGCTATTTCGTATCATTTTTAGAAGATTGAAATTGTGTTTTTTCTCATTGCAGTTTTGAACATCGCCTTTTGGATGTTATTTTTCATTCCACTCAATGAAGACCATTATTAATATTATTATCATTTTAATGTTATTTGTGCTTATTAAGTTAAATTGCGAAGTTGAATGGCGACTTTTTACAGGCTGCCGCTACATAACATCGCTTAAGTTCTAATGATCATGGAGTCATACTGTTTTGAATGATACGAGATTATTCACAGCTTGCATGAATGTGTGTCGAGTAAATAAATAGAAACAAACTTTTTACAGTATGCTCATTACAGCCTGGAATAATTTCATCCTGAGATGGACGATAATTCATGAGACATACTGCTTGAAAGTGAACAATATAATATATATATATATATATATATATATATATATATATATATATATATATATATATATATATATATATATATATATAATTAGGAACAGTAATATACATATGAAGACATCAAATTAAATTTGAAGTAGAATTCATCAGTAATTATGATTTGAAAGCAGCAAATGAGCACTTTTTCTCTATTCAAAGAAAATGTTTTAATCACGAAATTTATCGCAATTTGAACAGTTCTTTCAACTGTTTTCTGAACAAATTCAAGGAGATGCTTTGATTGAAATTCAAGGACTTCCTGAAAACCTTTGAAGAATAAATAGTTCATAACGCTATGATGTAATGCTGGAGAAGTGAATGTCACTTTTTCCGCGCGTGTTGTGTATGAATACCATTATTGAAAATATATGAATATTTGAAAATATTGAGGAGCCCAGCATTTCAAAGATTTTTACACAAAAATCATAGTAAAATGAAAGAGTTTTATTCAACTGAAAACTGAGGGTCGCTAGCATTGATCTCATTGTTGTGAGACGATAAGAACTCTGAATTATTGTCATTCCACGTTTTTTGCAACTTTGGTAGCTTATAAAACTCATTAAGGTTGAAGATAAAACAATGTAAGTCAGAATGTGATTGTATGACTGAAATATATATCGTGATTTTTTAATCAATAAATTTTGGGATATTCATGTTCCAACACGCAAATTATTTTTTCAACATGAAGTAACACGCAGCACGAAAATGTTGTTATTTTTTCGCATGGTACGGTCTACCTACTAACCTGAACGTTGATTTGTTCGCTAGAACTTCCTTCACCCACTCTATGAACGTATACAGCCTCAAGATGCCGGCATCGGCCATACTTTCTACGAAATTCGCGTCTTCTACGGAATCGCCGGCGTCAGCCAAAGACAGCCTCATCCCGTCGGCTCCGAACTTATCTATAGCCTCGGAGAGCGTCAGAAAGTTTCCGTCTGATTTCGACATTTTGGCGGAGTTCAGCATCAGGTGGCCGTTCGCTCGAATCGACCTTGGCCACTTGTCTTCCTGCTTGGGCCACATGGCGCAGTGGTTGAAAATGAAGTAGGTGAGGTGATTTTGCACCAAGTCTTTGCCGGACACTCGCACGTCCGACGGATACCAATACTCGAACTCGCGTTTCATCAAGTCGAGAGATTCTTTTTTTATGCCACATTTCTGGGGAAACTTGGCGTCTTTGAAAAATATGTAATCCCAAACGTCGGTGGTCAATTGTTCAGGTTTGATTCCCAAAGCGTTAGATTCCGTTCCTCTGAAACAATAATGTTGACTCACGAATATAGAATGACCTTTCATTCAATTGGTTGAAACTGACTAAACAGAACTCAGATACTCAAATCCTGAGCAATGTCATCGGAAGTTATAGTGAATACAATTTAAACACCGTTGCACGTCATCGATGACGACATGAAATTAACGCACTGATACAAATCCATTGATGAAAATGCATTAGACCGTTTATATTGAATTTCAAATATGGCGCCTAATATTCTTTGGAATCTGGTTGGCAGTACTCTCAATGTTGCCGCAATTTGTTTGAAGTCTGTTATTTACCATTTGACAATTCTGTGTTCTTTTTGGTACTTAGATAATTATGATTAAAAACTGTATCTCGATGCATCTGTAGAAAATATCAGTCCCAGGCTCTCCGTAAAATGCCAAGGGTTAAAAACTATGGCTGCCAAAAGTTAGTGGCATCTTCAATTAGTTATTTCTAAAGAGAGCGGGATAATAATGTCCCTTCGCTTCCCTATACAGCTGTTAGAGAACTAAATCGAAAACAACGTTGTAACTTTTATTCATCATCTACAGTCAGGTATGCAATTTTATCGTGTTCCAGCAGATTTGAAGTCGAGTATGTATACTGTAAGAGGGATTTCTCAAAAGATTAAAGATAACAAAGCTCAGAAACCACCAAAACGCTTACAAATACTGCAGTAGGTACTGAATATAGGTATTATGGGTACTATGAAGGAACGCAGTAAATATTTGCAAATTATAAATGAGAAAATCTCGATTTTCAAAATAGTTTGGATGTAGCCATTCATAATATATGATTTGAACCTTCGGAAGGGCATATAACTTAGTTTCCTATTGGAAAACTAGGAGAGAACGTTTTTCATGGAGGAGCTTCCACATTTAAAGAATGAAATACACGTACCTATTAACAAAGAAGGTTTGTGAAAATTCTCGATTTTCCTTCTTTCATATTCAACATTTCACTTTGAATCATATCTGAAATTCCATAATTCCATAACAATCTGGCTACAGTGTACTTCAAAATTCAACCACGCCCATGACGTGCATCAGTTTTCAAATTGTATCACCTATATGTTAAATCATTATATTTATTACAATAATATAGGTCGATATTGTTTTTATATCAATATAGATACTCACTTGAAGGTATTTCCTTGTAGCAGATGCGCCACAGTATAATAAGCCATATAGATAGTCGAGTCAGACAGAGATTCAATCAGCCAACTCTCGTCCCAAGGTAATTTGGTACCAAGGCCATAAGTTCTGGAACACGCGTGCTCGTGTAACCAATTGATACAACCCTCGAAGTTTTTCCTAACTTCATCGTGATAAGTATTCATTTTTCCCAAAGCGTACAAGGCTTGTTTTTTCCATTCTCCGTTGCCGTAATCAAGATACCATTGATCGCAAAGGGCGACGACGCATTCGTCACCTGATCTGGACACGACTTTTTTCTCGGGTTCATAATAGAGTTCTGCTTCGGATTTATCGATCAAAGACTTTTGAATTTCTTTTTTGATATCTTGCACTTTTTTTCCTTTGAATTCGCCAATAATCATAATCTACGATGAAGACACCTTACTAACTGACAAGCTATGAATTTTAGAGATTTATTCAATATAATTTTGAAGGTGCAGGAGTTCGAGATAATTTCAGACAGGAATGCTAGTCAGAAATAGTTTCCAACTTCCATTGGACTATATAAATTACTCCAGTGGCGGATCCACGGGATGGGGTTCGGGTCCGGACCCCCCCCCCATCGGGAAAATAAGAGATTTTTTTTTGTTCAATTTTTATCGGCTCCTAATTTCCAAATTTTGTTAGGGAACGAAAAAATGTCACATGAGCAAGACAAAAAAATAAAATAGAATAAATTTTTTTGATTTAAAATAGAAGAACTTCAATAATTGTTATTACATTCCATTGAAAACTAAAGAGCAGGCTACATTCAAACTTTAAACAAACAAATTTCGCTTAAAATTTTTGGACTCACCGATTGTTCTTTCTTTTTTTTTCTGGTTGTCGGTTCAGGCGCTGGATCAAGCCGAGTAAAATATTGTAGGTTCAAAATAAAATGTTTTTTTTTTAACTATCAAATTGCAATTTTTCTCAATGACAGTTTAAAGAAAATTGATACTTGTCAGGCTTATCGAGGAAAAGTTCGAGAAATTTCTGACAGTGCTGCCATTGGATCCTTTTTGACGCAGTATTTGAAAAATTAGACTTGTTACATTTGTGATGAGTATTGTGTATGCCGGTAACGATTTGAATATACTATGTATGAGTAGAATATGCTGTTGATTAGGTTAAATCAACTCGATTCGATTTAAAAAAAGTAAAGTTTCGAACCTATTTTATAGACCCCCCCCTTGACTTGATCCTGGATCCGCCACTGAATTACTCTATTGAAATCTGATGATACTATATCATGAGTTTTTCAACAGGTGTCGATAGAGTAAAAGTTTGACACAACAACACTCAGCAAGGCCTAGAGTAAAAGTTTGACACAACAACACTCAGCAAGGCCTAGAGTAAAAGTTTGACACAACAACACTCAGCAAGGCCCAAGCAACATTTTGATGTTAATACATTTGAAAATATATTAAACATATATAACCGACCCTCGTGAGGGGTTTACCACCGTCACTAAAAGGATTTTCGGCGATTTCGTAACGAGAGTTCAAAGCTATACGATGACGTTATATAATTGGTTGAAGGTAAATAACCTACGTTTTCAGTTAATTTCATATTCGGAATGCTTCAATATTCGTTGAGAATACATATTTGATAAGCAAAGTATGAAAAGACTTCACAAGAAAATGAAAAGAACTGTCTTTTAGTGATTAGCTGAAGCAAATATTGGAAATCTTTGAATTTGTTTATTTCCCTTCTTAACAAGAGATGATCTTGCATTAGCAATTAGCAAAATATGTAGGAGCAAATACACCTCTGATTCGCTTACTCATTACGTACACAAAGTAAAAGACGCAAACAATATATTGCCAGTGAAAAAAAATTGTGAAATATAAGTCTGTGAGCTCCACAGATGTACCTGAGTTCCCATCATGAGGCCAGCAACCTGAAATTATCTATAGGAAAAATATACCTACCCCTTCATAAAAACCTTTCAAATAGACCATTTCTTTGGCCTCGAGCAGCTTTTCTTTGTCATTCTGACTCTGAATTTTCAACATCTCATTAACTGTTACAGCCGCCAGATTTCCCAGGCCAGGAACATCCAGTATAGGCACTGGTTCGAAGGGCAGAACCATTTCGTCGAGGATATCATATTTTTCCCTGAAGGCTTGTTTTTTCTTCAAATCGGTCAATGCCGCATAATCGTCTGGTGAATCAGAAGGAACGCTGGTAACTACGCCAGTGCCTTTGTCTTCTTTTATAGTCAACATGGGTAAAGCATAAATCTTTTTATATTGGGATAATGGACTTGTCAGAGCACATCCTAAAAGATCCTAGAATATGAACATTTGAATTTTTTTAAAATGTAGTTGGATGAAAGTTACATGTATATACATACATTCATAAGTCAGCAAATGATGGTCTCACCCAGAAGACAGACAGAATTATACAACAAAAAATCAGTTATGATCAGGTGACTCTTAATATCTACCAGAACATAATGAGGTTCAATAAATCGGTGTAATCTTCCAGTTCAGATAGATAGTCTTCATAAGTTCTACTGGTACTAGATTTCTTTAAATGCTCAATAGAATATTTTCAATATAATCTTGAAAGAATTTGATGAAAACAATTATTCTCAGCAAAAAATAATAAAGTACAATAATGAAAATAGAGTTATGTTAATTGATTAGATATCATTCCTACCCGGTAGTACTAAGGTTGAAATAGTGAATTTGAAAAAAATCAGTATTTCGTTGCCAGCACAAGGCTCTGCCTTCTAGGCACACTCGGGAGACTGTTTGGCAAAGGAACAAATTATAAAAATTCAAGTTAACTTTGTTCCCTAACCAACTTATTTCAAATAATCATTATTTATTTAAATGTCACTTACTTGTCCCAATAATTCCACAATTACATCGAATTTCCCCTCAGTATTCGTAAAACCCTGAAAAGACATATTTCTTGCAGCCCTTCGCGTGCAAATGTACACCTCTCCTGTTTTTGTTTCAAAGGCAATATATTTCATATCTGGTCTCAACCAACAATTCGTTTGTCCATACATTGTCTCGGGCCTCAAAGTTGCAGCTACAAGGAATACAGGTTTTTTTCCCAATGAGCTGAAATATTCAGGGTTATTCAGTTGACGATTAAGCTGATTCATTTTGAGGGTATTAGCCAGCTACATTTTTTTCAATATGGTGACCTTTCCTGTTCAAAAATAGTGGTTTGACATCTTATAGTGTGAAAATTGAACACTACTGAGGCCTGTATTTGAGGTAGAGAATAGCAACAAGAGTACAGAAAAAAATCGTCAAAGTTGGAGGAGCTGAAATTCAATTAATTGGAATTGGATGAAATTGAATTTTTCATTATATGAGAGAAAAATAGTGAAAATTCATATCATGAAAAATGAAATGTAATAGAAAAATATTTATCAAGAAAAAGAAAAATCAACTAACTATAATAATTATCGAATAATAATGAATAACCAATGAACAAGAAATAAAACAAAATAATCATTTCATTCATTTCAATAATTTTATATTAATTTTATTTTGTGATTTTTTTCAGTTTTTTATTTTTTCTTAGAAAATGACTACCTAATCTCTTCAGTTCAACTCCCAATTTTTATATTTCATACCAATACATGCAGAATCTTTTCTTGGAGAGAATGAAGTTTATTACTCCCATTTTTTATTTTCTCATTCTTGTCTACCACAAATGCTGTTTGAGAAAGGACCCCGCACGGTTCTTATGGAAAATGGGTCCCAGTCGAATTGGCTGAAAATTTAGGATAATGTAGTTTATGATGTCCTGATCAAATGTCTCCATGGGCACAACAAGATCTAATGTACAGTTTTTGAGATACAGGGTGTCAAACATGCAGAGAGAGGGATGTTACTTACCTTTAGAAAATCAATAATGTGGCGATTTTTTTGTTACAAAAAGTTAAGGATAATAATTACAATCTCAATATTGTCGACACGAGTTGTAATAAGAAGTTATAAGACTCCGTATACAGGGTTATTAATAATTACATAATTTTTATGTAATTCTTTAAACAAACTCAGTCAAACGCAAAAGCTCGTAGACTTGCAGAATAAGTAAAAAATATTTGATTTTAATATTGGGCGATCTGAGGTTACTATTATACGGGGTCTTCCACTTTTTTAGTTGTAGTAATTTAATTTTTTTCAGGAACATATAGAAGAATTAAACATAAAAGTAGAAAACTAAATATAATATGATCAATATTTTGTGGCTCATGCCTATTTGTTGCATCTTGTACGGATCATATAATTCGGTTAGGGGATAGGCCCAGCGAATGTTTGGGTGATGGCCTGCGAAGCATGTCCCAAAAACCATAGGACAAGACTTATTACAGAATAATAGAGCATTTTCTTTTTTTTTTCATCTTGCATACACTTCATATTATGAGAAATGTGGCTGACATTATTACAAAAAAATTTATGACTATTATATATTATGTGGCCAACAAAGATGTATTTTTTGTCAGAAAACTTGAAATCATTAAGGAAACAGTAAACCTTAATACAGACAATTGGCACGTGGTCTCATCTCAAATTAACACAGTAGCTTGGAATAGGACCGGTTTCGGAGGTCTACCTCCATCATCAGTGTCGCTTTGCGTTAGCTCTGGAAGTACAAGGATCTTTGCTCAAATATATTATACACTTTGGTGTTGTATGTAGGATATACATATTTAGAAAATGTATATTTTGTATGAGAATAATGAATAACTAAGGGAACAGTAAAACTGTAACAACTCAACGCGGCCATCAGTAAACAATAACTGTAACTGACTTCATCTCAAAACAACATGGCAATTTCAGGTGCATTCAAAGCTAAAACCATCGACAGACCGGTGTTGAGGGTCTCATATTTAAAACGTAATGGGGATGTCGATACATTTTGTATGGAAAAGTTCTAAGGCTATTTACATAGGGTGATTCTTTTTTTACGAAATCAGACTAGTATCGTACGTAGATATAAAATAAAAAACTAAACCTAACGAACAATATTATTTTGTGGTTGGGGTCTGTTTCCTGCATCGTGAACAGATCCTATCAATTGGGTTAAGGGGTAGCGAATGTTTGGTTGATGGCGTGCGTACCCCAAATACCATATTACACTAGCAATATGTGCACAGGTACCGACAGTTCGAGCACCAGATTTACAGGTGCAGTAATAACCATCTATAGATTCTTCTTCATTATTTATTTCTTCGTTATTTGTTGGTCGATATGAAATCCACAGTTGATATTTAGCTGCACTTCTAAAACGAGAAAATACTCTAACCCGTAGAAGCCCTGGCCATGGTAGTCTGTTGATATCTCTCAAAGTTTCAAACTGAAATTCTTCGTCGTCCCTCTGTAATTTGTCTTGGACATAGGACGGTGCCAACTTTACTTGATAAACTCCAATTGTTAGCGTTTTTATAAAATCAAGCGTCAGAATTGGAAAATCTTGCAACTGTTCAGCATCTAAACGTACCCATCTTTGAGCATTTCTAGTATTCAGATTCTCTTCCTCAACTAGTGCTTGAACGACATTTGGTTCACTAGCCTTTTCAAGTAATCTTTGAGCCAATTGTGCATCGGCTCCTTCCATCAGGATAGGAGGGTGATATCTATTAATAATAGCTCCAGCTATCCGAAAAAAATCCCCTAGATGGGAAAGATGTTGTATTTGAATATTTTGTTGTAGAAACTTAAACATTGATTTTATGTGGCCGTTTCGTGATTCTACTATCCACCTCGACTTTGTGATCAAACGAGAGTCGTTAGCATCTTCGGTTGAGAGTTGGTGTTGGTTAGGAAGCATAAGTGCTGGCATTTTATGCACAATGCCTAGGTGTCCAAGTATTTCAGTAGCATCACGGTACCCCCTATCCACTACTACAATATCATTTTCCTGAAACCATCTTCTCATTATATTACCGTCTAGTTCAAGTTCATTTTGCAAAATAGCAGCGTCATTATTTTTACTATCAGAGAAGTATGGCCCTTGAATGTCGACTATGTAACCGTCAGGTGCTACTATTAAAATAGGTTTTAATAAGTGTCGGCCTTTGTGTACACAATACGACTGCCGTAAAACTCTGAAATTGCTACTCTTTTGAATGTAGCTGTAAGTACCATCAATGAAAGTGATTGCTCGAGGAATTTGTGGCTCTGGATTATATAGTACATTAGCAAAGTCCGTAACATGTCTCTCAATATAATTTTCTCTAGTAATAGCATTAAAGCCTATGTTGGTAGTCACAAAACGTTGCATCAAAGATTGTCTAACAAGAGTAACGGCTAGACTTACTGCCTGTCTACTTGAATCGCCAAACATTAAACGTACAAAATCATCAGAAAGTCCATGACGCATTTTGCACAAGAACATCAAGAGATCTTTTTTATTCACATATCTGTAATAATCTTCTTGGCGTACTCCATCGCAGTAGGAAAATAGTTCTGAAAACTGCTGTTTATTAACTGGGTATAAGTATTCAAATTCACTGTCACTTAAACTATTCTCGTCGTATATTCTCGTCAGATTTTTTGCTACATGACGAACTCCTTGTAAAAATGACTGAAGAATTTCTCCTCTTATAACATAGGGTCGGTTGATGTAACGCAATCCAATTACCAAAGGTTGTAAAATATATCCTTGCTCATCTAAATGATGAGCACATGATTTAACATATTCGGGAATATAGATATCTTTCAAAATGAAAACATGAGCCCTACATTCGACAGATAACTTACGAAGATCTTCATCGCTGTTACATATCAAGCACGTACTACTTCTAGTTTGCGTTAATACATTTATCTTTAAACAAGCAGGGTCTTCTTCAATAGCAGATATTTCATTGCGGATCGACTGATTGCAATTGGTACATATTTTCGTATCAGCATTTACATTAAGAGACGGCCTGAAAAATTCTTGTCTTCTACGAATAGCTATTTCAGATTTTGCAGCATTCTCTTCCCCATTTATTCTCGTCATCAAACGTGGTTGAAATCGTCCATCACAAACAAAACAAGTTAAGAGATTTCTATTCCTTAGGGCCATCTTATTCTATATTGAAGAAGGTAGTCTGTTTTCATAAGTCTGCTGTATCAAATCAAACAATAAACTAGTTACAATCACTTACAATTAGCAGATACTAAATTAGTGTCAGAATCAACATTAACTGTCAAAACAATTATTTCCAAGGGAATCTTTGATTCAATCTTATGTAACACTGTATCCAGTAACACCGTGCGCTTCATATTTTCATTTTTTGTGCAGGGTATTGGATTAAGGTTGGACACCAGCGATACATTGATTCGTTATAATATACAGGGCGATTCATTAAATGCGACGACCGGCTTTATTATTAGCTTTAATAAAAGTTATCAATAATAGTTAAATCAAATAATCATAACATATTGACCTTCAAACTTAATATATTAAAATAATATAAGTATACAGATTACACATATAGGGGGGTTCATAATTACAAGATGAATATAATTTATTTATTATACTACAACACCCTGTTCACTTATGTTGATTTGGAATTTTGGCAATTATCTGAAACAAACTCTTGAAGCATTTAGAATAATAATAGATGCTAGGATTGAAACTGTTAAATCAGCAAAACTTGGGGTAACGGAATTGGGACAAGCATTGGTACAAAAGTAAATGCTGTACAAGATGGTGTAAATGCCCAAAATGCCGTATAATTTGTGAATCACACGGTATGAACCGGCGATGAAGATCTTCATTATCTGTCGAATATGGGGCTTTATTTCGGAAAGGATTAAATCATGTTCACATCATTTAGATAGGCAAGGGTTTTTTTTAGAACCTTTCATTCAGTAATAATTATCGGATTACGTTACATTAACCGATCATAAGATGAGAGATCTTGTCATTCTTACAGAGATGTAACAAAAAATCTGACGAGACTACCACGAAAGTAGTTTGAGTGATATTGAATTTGAATGTTTATACACACATAAAAGATAAGAGATCATTATTATTCCAATTGTAAATCAGGTGCTCGAAAGTGTCGGTACGTTCCACATAACGCTAATATCGGATGCAAGCCATCAACAAATAATAGAATCCGTACATAATCATAATTACAATGTCTTAACATACATGGTATGAACTGGTAAGAAATATTTTTAATGCACTAGTCTCCCATTTGATTGCTGCATCATCATGCGGTCGACCAGGATCCGTACAAGATGCAACAAATAGGCATGAGCCACAAAATATTGATCATATTATATTTAGTTTTCTACTTTTATGTTTAATTTTTTTATATGTTCCTGAAAAAAATTAAATTACTACAACTAAAAAAGTGGAAGACCCCGTATAATAGTAACCTCAGATCGCCCAATATTAAAATCAAATATTTTTTACTTATTCTGCAAGTCTACGAGCTTTTGCGTTTGACTGAGTTTGTTTAAAGAATTACATAAAAATTATGTAATTATTAATAACCCTGTATACGGAGTCTTATAACTTCTTATTACAACTCGTGTCGACAATATTGAGATTGTAATTATTATCCTTAACTTTTTGTAACAAAAAAATCGCCACATTATTGATTTTCTAAAGGTAAGTAACATCCCTCTCTCTGCATGTTTGACACCCTGTATCTCAAAAACTGTACATTAGATCTTGTTGTGCCCATGGAGACATTTGATCAGGACATCATAAACTACAGTATCCTAAATTTTCAGCCAATTCGACTGGGACCCATTTTCCATAAGAACCGTGCGGGGTCCTTTCCCATATGGGGCGCTTTCTGGCGCCCATTGCGTTTTAGGGCCTAATGTTACCTCTGCAACTGTGGTAGACATTAGCGAAGTAATCATTGCAACATTGATAACCACCTCACCCATCAATGACTACAGCCTATTCTGTCTGTCTAGACATTCAGTACGAACATTTGTGTGAGAAAAATATTGTAGGCATTGTCTTCACTTGATGAAAACCTTTTCCAAAGTCACTAGGGGAAATCTTCACATAACATAACACTCTTTGTTTCAACCAAGATAAGGAGATCAATTGAAACTAACTCTATTGTTCAAAATGTTTCAGTTAAAATGGTCCCCGGTTCAAGATAACTCTCCTGCAAAATACTATTCTAGATAGTACTAACATGCTTTTCATCCCTGAACAAGTTTATTTTCCATTCCAAAACTACCCTAGAAATGATCTCATTTTCTGTTATTTTCACCAATAACAGGGAATTTTGATCCATCCACTCTCAAAAATTTCAGTAAGGTCATTTCAAAAGCATGAGGTTTATCATCTCATACATTACTCACCTCAACTTTGACGGATATGGTTCTATAATTCTCATCTTGATGAGGGTGTATTCTTGTGGACCAACTCCTTCACCTGAAGAACGGTCATGGTCCATGCAGGGTTGACCATCTCGAACAGAGTAGATAGTGTATCTTTTGCCAAACTGTATTTTGTTCCTTTCTTTCAGCTTGAGAAACTGCCATCTTATAAAGGAATCATAGAATTTATTTGCCTCAGTAGTTATGAAAGTCCTCCTCCAGTCAGTCTGTATCGAACCATAAATATAGTGATGAACAAAACATCAATAATTTGCAAATCAAAAATTTTTTCAACAGGGTTAACGATGATGACATATTTTGTTTAGCAACATCAGTTTCTTAGTATTACAATATTCAATTATAAAATTTGACCGATCAGTTTATCATATTGGTTAATGACTACATACATGTAATCCAAATTTTTTGAGATCCTCAACAGCTTTAGGTGGGAAATAGTCTAGCCAATAGAGGGCATCAGAAAAATTTGGTATTTCCTCATCTGACAATCCCAAGCTTTGCATAATCTGCCACTGATACATGAAACCACCAGTTTTTGCAACAACTTTACTCTGGAACAGAAATGATTACAATTTTAGAATTTCTATAAGAAAGCAAAATTTGTGAACATTTGAAATATTTCACCTTTTTACCCTTGCTTTTATCCTTTGGTATTCCATCATTTTCCTCAATTTCAACTTCTATTCTTTCTGGAAACTGGGGAGGTGATCCATATAATTCAATTTCACGCTTTAGCTTATCAGCACAGGCTTTAATAGGCATGCCAGTGCAATGAAAGCCAAAAGGGAATAATACCTACAATTCACAGCAAAAAATGATATGTTTGATTCAATAATTGCTAATGAATTGAGAATATCTCTTACAAAAGCAACAAATCAATGCATATCATATAGAAATGTAAGCACTTTAAGAAATGATCCACATCCTCATTGCTATTTCTGAAAATCATTCTTTTGAGCGAGACTGATTCCATTGAATAATCTCAGTATTCAATACAAAGTATGTAAATATTTATCAATAACTATAAAAGCCTTCTAATTTTAAAACTGCTAATATTCAATGGATTCATGCAGCAGTTTCAATAAGAATTGAGCTATATGAAGAACAACATTCACTTTTCAATGGAAATGTTTATACACTTTGTCATGAGAAAGTGTGATAATTTCCATCTCAAAACTGCCACAAAAATCCCATAAATCTGATGTTAATCTTCATTTGTGATAATACTTTGTGAGACCCATGTCTTTTAGCTTCATTGGCGATCAAACCTTTTTTCCTCGAAGTCTCTGATATCTAGTTGCGAATTCACATTTGGACAAGCTGAATGTATGCCCCAAGTGTAAACGGCCATTCATGTAAGGATAAGGAAAATTGCAGAAAAACTTCTCATCCGAACTTTTCGGTACATTCGGGGCATCGATTTCGTAAATCTTCTCTTGTATCCACCGTTCTTGAACATCTTTTTCAACTTTTAGCAAGTACTCAAGTTTGAAAGTACCTTTTCTTTCAATGCTAACCTAAAAAAATATATCAGTTGGTTGCCTTCAAGTCCTCTTCAAAAGAAAGTAATCAACCATTTTAATTATATAGATGTTTTTTCTTTGAATCTCCTATACCAGTTTTGAAAATAAGATTATTCTGATTTCAAAATTGTGTGAACATATGGACAGAATTAAAATTCTCTCCCTGACAGTAGGTATTGTAGGCAGCGTTGTTCCTATGGTAATTCTGAGTACAGTCGCCATCTATTTTCGTAATTTTGAAGCTTTCTTCTTGTCAACCCATATAGGCAATCAATAAAACCAAAATTTTGTTTTGTGCTAGTCTAGCACAAAGTCAAGTCAAGGCAAGCGATAGTAGCAATTTTAATAATTATTTACTAATTAATTATATTCACAGTGTCATGTTTCACAATGACACATGACACTGACAAATGACGCCAGTGACAGTGACGATAGCAAAGCAAAACTAGTCTCACGGAATCACGGAACAATAAACTTACTCTTTCATAGAATTTCATATTTTGGGTTATTTGATGTGATTTTTTTTCTTGCCGACAAGTGTGGAGTGTGAGAATAAACTTATCAATATCGAATAGTAGTCGAATTGTACAGTTTTGTACAGATTTTTTGATTGTATTCCCTTGGTACAGTTCAATATTCAAATGTACAGCTTTCTGTACAATTGTACACCCTGGAACAACACTATTTGTAGGTGGTTTTCAGTTTTCACTGTTTTCAGCAGGGTTGCCAGATGTAGCAAAATGAAATCCCCAGCTAGATGTTATAAAAATCCCCAGAAATCCCCAGATTTTATAATCTAAAGGCTGGAACACAAGGAAAGTTTCATGTTTTAAGTTTCGACAGATGTTGCTATGGTTAAATATCAACGGAATAATTTCTGAAATGTGAAATCTGTGTGATGGACAGTGATGGATAAATTATAGCTTGAATCAACATTATATAATTTATAACCTCCAAACATTTCTGGTTAGTGGTTAGGGTCATGGGGCGTTAGATTTACATAGATCTATATGTAGGTAGTATTATTATTTTTTAATTGAGAAGGAATAAAACCACCTGTAAATTTTTGTCTTTTTCTTTATTCGAGAAAAATAAAAAAATGAGCTAGAAAACGAAACAAAATAGGCACTCTAGTTTCAAGGAACATAAAAACGAAATATAAAATATAAGAATAAAAAATAACACTTCTTTGAGATCAGTTGATATCTCAGTTGCCAGGGCAATTCGGCCTGTATTTTAGCAGACCTGACAATTTAGAGACTGACTCATTTACAAAAAATGGCAAGGGCCAAGCAAAATCCCCAGTTACGGTACAAATTTGTACAAAAAGCTCCAGATTTGTCAGAATTTGCTCACGGAATCTCAGGGTCTCGAAAATTCTTTAAAATCTCCAGATCTGGTACCAAATCTCCAGACCTGGCAACCCTGGTTTTCAGGCCTCTTAGTGGAGTTTGAGGTTAATCGTTATCGTTGGTTGGTTACTGCTTTAATGGGTATCGTCCGTGGACATATACCCAACATCAAGTTGATTTCTTGCTTCACAGGAAGGAATGTGCCCTCCTAGGCACGTCTGGGAAATTCCATATTCCCACCTCGTCGTCTTTATAGTGCTATGGTATTAGTAAGACAAACACAACTCAGGTTATTGAACTTTTCTCGCTCAGGAGCAACAGCCGAACATTACTTCGTTATCGTTATTCTTCTCATAAGCGTACTAAATATATGCAGATCGTACTGATTTTTTTGACATCAAACTTGTACCAGATTTTACTGAAATGTACCAAAAAAACTACCAACTTCCGAAACACAAAAAGCTCAGACAAAGTGCGGGTATTTTGAAAAAACAGTAAAAATACATTTATTACACATTCTTTCTAGTTTACTACCAGGCATAACTTCGTTATATGTGTAGGTATCGTCAAATACTCACTTGCCCATTTTGATGAGTTATTCTACTATAGATAGAATGATCATGAATTTATATAGAATATCTTACAATCAGGGCTACCAGAACTAGTACATTTGTACTAAATCCAGTACTTTCAAGTCGTTTTTGAAGTGTTACAATGCAATTTCGAGTACTTTTCCAGAAATAATACCTGATTTGGTACATTTCCAGTGCATTGAGATTTTCAGCATAGAACTCCTTGAGTTCAGATTTTTTAATTCATTTCAACTTATCCATAATAAATGGAAAATAAAACTCACCGAAAAGTGAAAACCTGAAAACACCTTGAAATTGAAAGAAAACACATTAGAAATATAACCAAAAAGCACTGCTATAATACAATACTGCCTGTTTTATACCCAAATAACAAATATCATCATCAAGAAACACTTAAACGATTTACTGAAATATTTTTCAGTCCCGGTCCGTCACGGCGTCACGGCATCCTGTCCGAATGATTAAATCAAAAACAAACGCAGTCGTACACTAACAAAGATCAACTGGAGACTGGAGGTTAGCCACCTCTAACACTATAATTTCTGTAACTAAAATTACAAATCGGGACGTATGTCGCTGGCTGGATCGGTATCACGCAGCTTGTGTTTTTTAAAGCGGTCGGAGGCTTGGCTCCCTAGCAACGTACCAACACTATCAATGTATGGCATAGATGTTCGAGTTGAAGCCCGATCGAGCGTGCAGGGCATTCAGTGCATTAACGGGGCTTTCAAAGCCATTGAAAACAATAGAACAGAACTCGCCCCGAGCTTCAAAAGAAATGCGATAAGGTTATTGAGTGCTCGCCCGGGTCGTTCCGGGCGTCAACTCGAACGCCGCTATAGAGTGATCTTGATTCCAATGGACACTACGGGTTCGACACGTAAATCCCATATACATCGTTGAATCGTTGGCAACCCTGAATGACCGTTACTTTTGACGTATCGTAGATGTTCAGGTATTTTTATTTCAATATTTGAAAATTTTAAAATACGATATTTTCATTCGCACTATTGAATTGGGAGTATAGGTGGTAATAAATATATTGGATCATTTTATTCTCTTTTCAAACCTTTGAGGCAATTGAATAAAAAAAACATTTCAACAGATGAGTTCCACTAAGAAAAAAAAACTCAAAACAGATCCAATGTTTGGTAAGTATTGTATTCAGAGATTCAACAATAAGAATAGATCTTAGGGAGCCTTAAAAATGAAAATAATTTTATAAACAAATTTGGGCCAGTTTTCATTTACATTCTTCATTGTAATCTAATGTGAATTGATATGTAGTTGGATTACTGATACTTGTTGAGCAATTTCTTTCAAGACATTGATCCAGTTTCTGGAAAACTCATTCCTCTACCAGCGAATTGGAATGCTGTAGCTACTGGCAACTGTGAGTCCAGATGATTCTAATATATATCTTGGTAGTGACTTGATGCCTAATTTTTCAGCTTCCACCAAAAAGAGGGCTGAGAAGAGACCAAGAAGGACAATGGAGATTAAACCCCTGCATCTGATGTTTGGAGATTTGAAAGGTACAGGTAAATATTGGATCAATTTATACTCATATTTCCTTTTTCAAACCTTTTCATTAACATTCTTCATTATAATCTAATGTGAATTGATATCTAGTTGGATTACTGATACTTATAATGCAATTTATTTCAAGATATTGATCCAGATTCTGGAAAACTCATTCCTCTACCAGCGAATTCGAACGCTGTAGCTTCTGGCAACTGTGAGTCCAGATAATTCTTATATGTATTGGTGACGACTTGATGCTCAATATTTTAGCTTCCACCAAAAAGAAGGCTGAAAAGAGACCCAGAAGGACAGTTGAGATAAAACCCCTACACCTGATGTTTGGAGATTTCAAAGGTAGAGCTTATCTAATTCAACTTGTCACAGAATTGGTTCCACATCAGTTTGCACACTGGACTGCTGACAGTAGATTTTTCATGACTGCTTATACCGCACTGTGCAATACGTCATCATTTCTGTGCCAAAATGAAATGGACTAGCTGTATATATTTCAATGAATTGATTTCAAAATGGTATTTTGCATATGGAGTATCTCAAATGAAATTGGTTAGGATGTGCCAGAGGTTTCAACTTGAATTTATTCATTCTTGAAAAGTGCACTTTTTCAAAATATTGAATTTTGTCTTCAGAGCCAGAACCCAAATTGCAAAAAGAAGAAACAAACTCTGTGCGAAAAGGTCTATTTACAATACCAAGCAAATCTTCCCGAGGAGAAAAAAGCTCTAAGAAAACTTCTGTGGTTAGAAAATATTTGATGAAAACACAGGTTTGTATTGTTACTATTATTGATTCATGAATTATATCTGGCAATGTATTGAATCTTTTTGTTTCAGACACAAATGAACAAAAATCTCGACACAAATGAGCTATCACCTTTAATGAACTTGGAAGAGGTCGAAGAGGAATTCTTTAACAAAAAAGCATCAATAAGGGGCTACCCCTTCAAATCACCCTCAAAACCAGTTCCTAACTCCACAAAGAATCCGCTGAAATTTGATACAAAACCTAAAAAGTTAATTACACCACAGATTACAGTGGAAGACTCAACACAATCAACTAGTCAATTAGAATCAGAAGAAGCTAGAGATACCAAATTGGAAGAACCAAAAACACCTGAATCTGCATCCTCTAATGAGTTTTTGAAGTTGGAACAAATGTGCCAGGACAAAGAAATGAGAAACATATCCACAGGTAATTTTATAAAGATATAATTTAACTGGCTGATACTTGATGAAAATCCATATTCAACAAAAATATCACGGGTTCCTGACGATTCTCATTAGCAATGGGTTTACAAACCCGCCACACGTGTTTCGCTATACAATAGCTCCCTCAAGTAGGAGAAAAAATATCCTTTTTCCCTGCTTGAGGAAACTATTTTGCCAATAGCGAAAACATGTGTTATCTTGCACCGATGCCTTCTCAGCAAAAAATTGAACTTTCAAGAATCAAATGTGGTAGCATATAAAGCTAGTTGATGGCATCTGCCTTGATTATTTCAGCATTTTCAAGCAAACCTTATGGAATTATTGTCGCGAATTATTACTGGCATAGCTCCCTGAGGGGGAATCAACTGTGAGTTCCCCTTTATAGTGACCATACTTTCACTAGAATATAAAACATCTCGGGGCTGCTGGCAAAGTTTCAATTGCGATGTTGTTCGCCAGGCGTGTCGCGATCAACTCATTCTTTATTTTCCGTTTTCCAATTTCAAAGGTAAACCTACCAAACGTCCCACTCCACAGGTCATTGATATTTTCTGATTTTAGTCAGCATTATTGCTTGTTTCCGATAGGTAATGCATTGATGAAATTCTACGCCTTATTTCCTGTTAGACTCACAATGCATTTAATATACAGGAGGAACATTTATTGAATACCAGAATTGTAGAACTGACAAAAACTAGGGGATTTTCTAGACATTGGGATCGGGTTACTTTTATTTCTTCATGACAATATCATTTGAAGGGATGGATACGTGCATGTAGATGGCACCAGTGATTTCGTGTCCAAGTCATGTCTTTTTTGGAGTTCTTACTCGTTTCAATTCATAAATCAGAATTCATAGTATTCACCAACCAATACTGAAACTATTAGACATTTGTCATACTGAACTCAAAAAAAAAAGGTGAAGTGATACTTCACATAGAAATATACACAAGGTACTAAAAGAAATATGTGAGCCAAATGCTACAGAATTTCATGTAATACAATTGAAAACTGTGTAATAAACTGAAATGTAATGATATTACGTTCAAATTATTTTGTTGACAATTCAACTAAACTAATAAATATCATTACACATATCGGCATGCTCTTAGGCATGCTGTTTTATTGATATTCAAGACAGTGACATAAAATTAGTTAACGTAATCTCAATTTGGAAAAATGTAAACTGTCATGGCGGGTGATACTGATAACCGGGCTTGAATACCGTGGAAATCAAAATGCGAGACAACATCTATCAGGCCCGGATATAACCGAAAATATAACCTAACTTTTCTTTGTGAGTCTTTTTTGTGACATCGTCTGTTTTCCTCTTTCCTTCCATATATTTCTGACGTCTTTTCGAACGATCTTCCTTGACATGCGAACAAGCCCAAGTATTTCAATATAAATATAATTGGAAATGTACCATGAGACATTCTTTTCAACTATAACTAACACTTCTCACTATTCGATAATTTTCATTTGCTTTTTGTCAAAACACATCCACCGAACCGTAAGCCATTTATTAGAATATTAGCGTTTCTTTGGCGGTATATATCCTAATTCGCTCCTATTTCTATACCAAAAATTCATTATTTCCCATGACTGAAAAGCTGCCTAGGATCTAGAGAAGAAGTTGCTTCAATAACGCAGTATTTTAATATACAAAAATAAAATATATCTCATAGAAGTATACTTTAAGATCAGTTTATCCACTTGGGATATTACATTTTGGTGGCAGTGCCTTGCTCAGAATATTCGCTGTCACAATCCTGATTCTTTCCGCTTTCTCATCCGGTAAATTCCTGATTGCCGCTTCCGTATTGGCGATTATTTCTTCCTTTGGTACCTGGCGCAGGATGACCGCGAAGTTACCGCCTCGTGCTAATACCGACATTTCGTCTTCTGTGAGAACCCGGTCTGTTCGGTTTATTACCACTCTGGACAAGTCTCGAGACCACCTGAACGCTCAACACCCCAGCATCAAGTTCACCATGGAAACCGAACAGGACCAGCAGATAGCATTGTTAGATGTTCTGATTGAACGATCTGGTGCTAGATTAACCCACAAAACATACCGAAAACCCACGCACACGGATAGGTACCTGCAAGCACCATCGAACCACCATCCCAACCAAAAGAGAGGAGTCATATCTACTCGAACGGAAAGTGCTCGAGGAATATGTGAACCAGATCATCTAGAAAAAGAACTGGAACATCTTCAAGTGACCTTGAGGGCAAATGGATACAGTGTACCCGAGATCAAAACAAGTAGGACACTCAGATAGTTGCAAATGCATATCTGCCATACATCCCGAGGGTCACAGAGAGAATTGGAAAACTCTTGGGGAAATACAACATAAAAACGGTTTTCAAAGCGACCAAGAAGATCCAACAAAGCCTCAGGTCGTCTAAAGACAAAAGAGACCCACTGTCAGCAGCAGGGGTTTATCGAATACCGTGCACATGTGGGAAGGTATACATCGGACCACCAAAAGATCAAAGAACGTGAAAGAAACTGCAGGCTAGGGCAGACTGACAAGTCGGCTGTGGCAGAACACGCACTCGGTGAGGAAAACCACAGGATTCTGTTTGAAAATGCGAAACTAATTGCCCCCAACCAGAGTTTCCATAGACGACTGGTACGGGAGGCGATAGAGATCCACAAACAGACGGACAATTTCAACAGAAAAGAAGCGTTGAGTCTCAACATAATTTGGAATCCCTTTCTGAGAAAATCAAGAATAACCAATAAAATCAATATAATACGCCTTACGAAATCGAAATGTCCAGTCATCGGAATAATAGTCAAGATGAGTGAGCCTCTGAAGAAGCTAGCCACTTGCGCTAGCGAAACGACAGGAAGAAATTCCAAAGAACGACGGCCTTCAAGAAAAGTAGTGATACTTATTATGCTTTATTGTTCACCAGCGACCGGCCCCGGCTTCGCACGGATAAAAACTTGGTATTGTGGGTATCCGCAAGAGATTGTTGTTCCAAAGTTGTTCGTTCCGTTAACCAGTTAACGAACGTCAACCCTCAGAAGTCGGAACTTGTGCTAGCAATGGATCAACGAGGCCTTACCTTTTAACGTGCGATTACCCAGCACAGTGGCCAGGCGAGGATTCGAACCCCAGCCTTCCGCTTGATAGGTAGATATGCTACCGAGACCACTAAACCTATATAATTATCAATTTCTCTCTACTATATTAGGCATGCATTATACATATGAAGCTTCTTGAATCACATCTATTAAAAAAAACGCATCAAAATCCGTTACGTAGTTTGAAAGGTCTAAGCATATATAGGGACAGACAGACAGCAGTGTTGTATACTATGAAGTAAAGACAAAAAATCTCATTGACAAATCTTTATACATATATAATTAAAAATAAAAATTATGAAATACAACGGTCCGAGCGGGATTGACTCCGCACTAGGTTCGATTCTCGGTCACGGCAGATATTTTATGCTGAGATTCATGCAATGGGCTAGTTTTGATTGTCCAAATGTCAATCTGGGTTTTCCCTATGGTTGAAATAGCAAATGCACCACCGAAAAATCGGTAAGATGCTGCAGAGCACAACTGCACTCAAAACAGCCGTCTTTCGTCCGTATAAGGCTCTGCCTTCCGGTTTAACTCGAAGAGGGAAGAAAATATAAATAAAATACATTCATTGAATTCGTTACTTTGGTTTATAAAGTAAGGTCTGTGCATGTCTGAATGAAAAAGTCTATCCTCGTAATTCAACTACAATCCTTCAATGAAAGTATCGTCGAAATTTTCCAGTACATTTTTATAAAACATTTACATCCCTTCTGAATGAACTGATACTCCGTATTCCTTATCTTATCTGGAAGGCAGTTATATAACTTGAGACCGATTCGTCATTTCATATGTGGTATGATTAGTATTTCGAGATTGTCTCTCTATTGTAGTCTAACGTGTAGGGCAGTAAGTAGGAGCAGTTTCTATGATCTTTTTTGTCTTAATCAAAATCATAAACATGTTTCTTGTTTGGCATATTATAATATTCTAAATTTGTTGCAGATTCTCCTATATCGTCTATGTGTGATTTGTTGTCGGATACAGGGTTAGACAGCTCAAAAAAAACAAAACCAAAGAAGGTTCCCCACAAGGATAGCAATGTTGTCACGAATATCAAAAATATTATACAGTCTGAAGAAATTTCTTTCAATCAATACAGGATTGTCCATGAAGGAAATATGAAAAAATTGTACCACATACTCTCCTCGTTCGAAAAACAGGAGGGTGTTCTTGAGCCCGAGACGCCTGACAAGGAAAATAATCCAAACAATCGTAGGTCAACAAGGCTACAGAATAAAAGTCCTCAGGGCACAAACGATGACAAGCTTCTTGTCTCTCCGAGTATTTTGAAAAGTGGGGACCTGCGTAAATCAACTCTGAAAAAAAATTTGGCAGCTAGAAATCAAGACTTGAACAATCAAAGCCCAAGGACACGGAAAGCTTTCGAATTATATAATACCTTCAGGGAAAAACATTCAATATTGGAGACACCAAGATTGGATAGAAAAGCTTTGGCGGAAACTCCAGGTATGGGGAGGTATATTTCAATGAAAGTTCAGAACCAGTGCCTGCTTTTACAAGACACGCCAATTCATAAATGATAATTTTTAATTTTAAATATTTTTTTTATACTGTTTACACTGTTTTTATCATTTGACAGACTTTTGATGTCGTAAATAAATGCAAATTATAAAATTTTTGAATATACCTCCTTTTTTGTATGCACCTTATTAGAATTAGAATGGAGAGGAGTAATACATTCTCGTCAATAGTTCGCTTCGTAGTTATGCACAAACATTCCTAAATATATATTTGACCACTATCCACTAGAGATAAAAATCAGTGGGTACTTTCATATCACCCATGTGAGTAATGAACAGAATAAAAAATAGATGTACATACTACAGTGGAAAAGAACAGAACGTTTGTTTCATATACGAATATGACAATTTCGAAAAATATTCCATATTATTTCCAAGTAGTATTTCCATCATTTTTTTTCAATGGACAATATGACAAAGTTTCAACAAGAACGTGAAGCATTTGCCGCCCATACAAACAAAAACCATCGTTATGGAATCCACTTTTTGGGTTTTCTCCCCCCTAGAAATGAAAAGGAAAAAGCTTTCAAGTTCTTGCAATATCTGTTTTTCGGGCAAATTTAGTCTGCCTCCGTTTTCTAGCCTATTTTGAAAAAAATTTGGAATTGAAATTTTGGGGTATAGTCCGAAATCTTGGTTTTGCGGTCCAAAACTAACCGTTAATGGCATATGTCAAAAAAGTGGTGACTTTTGGAATGCGGTTTTCTGAAAGGTTAACCACTGTCAAATATTGGGTGGTCACCAACTGTTAACAAATCTTGGTCATGCGGTCCGAAACGAACCGACTGCTGTCATATTCCTGAAAACACAGATGACATGCGAGGTACAGTTTTCTGAAAAATCGTTAGAATGTCAACTTTGTCACCGATCTATTTTGGTCGGTTAAAAACGCCAACTGTCAATTCTCGTAATGTCGTATTTTTGTGTGTGTGTGTGTGACTTTCTTTATTGGCTCCGGCTTTCTATTCGGCACCATTATGGCCAGTCTCCCTGTTCGAATTCTCTGTATATTCTTGTTTTAATTAGAAAAGGAATATAGATAATTGATAAACTCGTAATGACAGTTTATTTTCATTCAATTGTAACAACAACAACTGAAATATCTAAATATATATATATATATATATATATATATATATATATATATATATATATATATATATATATATATATTTATATATGGTGATATGAGATCAAGTCGTGAACTCTGGAATCTTCAACACTCCCCCCATCGCAAAGCAACGGGGGCTTCGTCCGTGGACCCCCAACGTCTCACTCGTAGTGATATGGGGGCCCCCAATACTATGCTTGCACTTTAAATGGCATCAGGCTTGTTACTAACTCCCTACGCCTTACTCAGGAGCAGCATGGTTATTCGCGGACCCGTCAACCATGAAACGTGGCAGGAGTCATTCGCCAACACGACAGAGAAATTCTTATAAAGAAAAATCTCTGCTCCATAGGGGAAGCGAACCCGGGACCTCTACAGCCACAGGCGGACGCGGAACCACAGCGCCGTCGTATATTTGAAAGGCGTAGACTACAAGCCCCATTTTATATTTTGGGGAATTCAATGACCGAGCATTAAACAAGTTAAGGAAAATGTAGTTAAATGAAACAATCTTGGAGCATTATGTGGTAATTTTTTCTTGGTGCATTCGGCGGTATCAGCCCCCTCAATTTTGTAGGCACGAGGTTTCTTCGAAAGATGGCTGTAAAAAAAATGTTGGTTTACTGTCTGAATTCCTGTATATCGCCAATCCTTTCAGGGTTTCCCTTTTGCTTTATCGCCTCTTTCTAGTACGTTTTCTTTAGTGGTTTGCCTCAGCGGGATTGGCATAACCTACCAACCAGACCCGTCTTCTCATCACGTAACATTATTCTACCCTGGTTATTTTTCTGGTTGGCTCTGTACAATGGGTAATTTTCAGTTACCAAAGGTACCAAGCTTTGTAGCACAGTAAACAAAACACCAACTTCGGCAGTTTTACATCTCGAGGTGTTATCAATCAACGTGATTTTATCGTTCTGTGTGTTTGTAAACAAATTGTGTATTTTTGGCATTATTATTGGTATTTGAGAAATTTCACATTCATTCCAAACGTTATTGTATACAAAATACTCATTTGAACATGCAAAATGACATACTGATTCCTATTCAGCATCCCGTAAATGTAAATTTACTGCCACAACATGACATTACACACCCCGAGCACAGAATGAAGGTCATCGAAATCTGCCCCATGAGAACAATGGATTGTTATTCAAGTGTCTCTACTGTATGACTAGGCTAGGATTGGGTTTTTAGGTACACACAGAACCCCCATATAGAATGAAATGTCTGTGACGACCGGGTATCGTTGGTTGGCAAAAAGGCGAGCGGTCCTTGAGATGTTAAATACCCAGTCGCACATGATTAATTTTAGTTCGTGAATTCTTGGTGGAAATAATAACATTTGGCGGAATTTTCAATAGGTTTTGTATTATAGAATTATACAGAATATTAAAATTTTCGATCCTTACCTTCAGATCAACGCACGAGAAATGGACCGAACAAAAGCTTACCACTCTCGAGTTGATAGTGGGGGAGGTAATTAATACGTGTGACCTCAATACCGAAACTCGTGGCAAATAATGTCGCAATTTCTACGAGTTATTTATGCGATGTTTTGAAAACCATAAAAAGTAATGGGGAGCTAGGCAATTAATGTCGCAATTTTTACGACTTATTTATGCATTGTTTTGAAACCCATAAAATCTAATGAGGCAGCTGTTCAAGCCACTTCCTAAAGCTTGCGAAATTCGCAACTCAAAGGAATCTTTCTTTGTTCGATGGGGGATATAAAAACATTTGCGAATTTCAAATTCATCAGTAGAGTAGAATCAAGTCAGTCAGTAGAGTAGAGTCAACGAGTCAGTCAAGTCTTGAGTACAGTAATGTTGTAGTAATGCAGTAAAATTCTATTATTCAAGTGAGTGATGTAGTATATACTTGAAAGTACAGTAAAGACAGTGATTTAAACAAAAACGCGGTGCAGTAATAAATCAGTCGCAAGAAGTGCAAAGCGTTAAACTGAAGTGACCCAGAATCGCTCTTCAAAATGTTATGTAAGTGTAGCCGTTAAAGCCGAAGCGATGATTTGACTATTTATGTACCATGTCTGTACGAGATTGTGATGAACGAAATTATGTGAGCTCTATTGACTTTTCGACGTATCTTGAATTACGGAATCATCGATTTTGCGCTTTATGTATTCCCTGCTTTACTTGTTGTATAACTGAATGTTCGAGATGCCGCTTATCATAAACCAATTAAAACCTATTGAAAATTCCGCCAAATGTTATTATTTCCACCAAGAATTCACGAACTAAAATTAATCATGTGCGACTGGGTATTTAACATCTCAAGGACCGCTCGCCTTTTTGCCAACCAACGATACCCGGTCGTCACATTTGGTGTCAGGTGTGGGGTGAATTCTTTGGTTAATTCATAGGTAACCCCTATGAATATACGGAAATAATTAACACGTAAACATTTGGCGAGGAAAAAAAAATATTTGACAAAAGAAAATTTATAATGGCAACTGAACCGAGTCAACAAGAAGAAAAGAAAGAGATAATTTTTCCAGTCATATTTAACATCGATTCCATTCCAAATTTTGACGGAAAAACCAATATAAATGAGTTCATACAAATCATCGACGAAACTGCCAATATCGCAAACTGGACAGAGACTCAAAAGGTGGCAATAGTCAGATTGAAATTGAGAGGACTTGCAAAACAATTGTTGGAATCTGAACCTAGTTTGAAAACTACTAAATCTTGGGAAGAATTGAAAACAGAATTGAAAAAACACTTTGGCGTTGTACAATATCCAGGACAGGCCCTAAAACAATTTTTAGAATGTCGCCAACGACACGGAGAGACATGCCGACAATTTCTAGCAAGGCTGAAAGTGATAGCCCTCAGAAACCTTAAAGTTACAGAAGATCGAGCCGTTAACGTCATTCTGAGACAACAATGGGAACAAAGCCTTGTTACTCAATTTGTCATGGGTTTATTGAACCCGATAAGAAAAACAGTTCTATCAGCACAACCGGACACAGTGGATGATGCCATTGAGATAGCCGAACGGGAAAAAATCATCGAAGAAATGACAAAACCCCAGAATAGAGAATGTCGTGGCATCTTTGCTAGTACAAGTAGAGAACAGCCTAGGGAAAATGTAACCATCAAATGTTTCAAATGCGATGAAAATGGACATATTGCTAGAAATTGTCCTTCATATGAAAATGACAGGAATAAAAATTTGTGCTATAAATGTCATAAGCCGGGTCACAAAATCCGAGATTGTGCCAAAGGCAAACCATGGGAACTTCGAGCTCAAAGACCTGAAAGAGACGGGCGTAATTATTCATATCAACCCAGAAATTCTGATAATAGGAGACCAGCACAATACAGGGATACATACACTACCACGAGAGATTTTCACCCGAGAAATGGACCACCACCGAGGAATTTAAACCGCGAAGCGGCTGCATTTCAACCCCGCAATGTAGCTGCCCCCTCTCAGAACGATGCTTAGATACTGGATTGGCAAGGATACTTAGTTGTACTCAGGAAGACGAAAAACCCCGAAATATTGCGCAGATATGGATTCAAGGCGAATTATATACTGCTATGATTGATTCTGGGGCACAAGTATCCTTAATAAAGCCAGACGTCGTCAAGGGGTTTAGAATAGATAGGACAACCGCATTTGATATAATTGATATACAGGGTAGAAAAATACCAGATAAGGGAATCGTGAAGATGCCTATCACGTTAAGTCGAGAAAAAGTGATTGAACACGATTTCATTATAATTGAATCAGGAAATTTCGATGCAGATTTATTACTAGGATTGGATTTTCTGCAGAAATTCGAAGTGAAAATTGATTGGGGAAATGGATGTATGTATTTGTTAGAGGAAAAAGTTGAGTTGATGGTAGAAAAAAGATTAATAAGGAACACAGGAAAATTTTATGATGACAGGATGCGAGAAATGGAAAACGAATTGAAGGAAATGAAAATTGAAATGATGAAAATGCAAAGATTAGTTAGTGAAAAATTCAAGAGCGACGCGAGTTCGAGGTCACCGTCAATGACTGAGGATTCCGCGACGTCGGGGTGTGACGACCCCTCAGAAATCGAGAACAACAGACTTCGTATGAATCTTTCACCTATACTACAAACAAGGAACTTGGCCAGTTCCAGCAGTTCATCAGAAGTTTCTAGAAAAAAATCAATCACCGGTGGAAATAAAATTAATAGGAAAAAGGAAACTGGAAATGAAGTGAATAAGAAAAAAGAAACTAGAGATAAAGTGAATAAGGAAACAAGAAATAGAAAGTACAGGGAAATAGAAAATGAAGAGGAAATTGAGACAAGAGATGTAGAGAAAAATAAGAGAATACAAGGAATTCCAAGAGAGTCAGAAAGGAAAGGAAGCGATACCTTAGTCGATCTCAAGAACGACAATGACGGACAGACAGAAACTGCTTCAAGAAGCTATTCTGAAACCGAAAAAGTCGTTACTGATGGGGTAGGAATTTATTTGTCCAAGGATTTAATTATTCCTGCTCGGAGTGTGGCTATTTGTTTCGCCAAATTGCAGAAAGGTCCTGCACTGACTTCGGAAAATGTAATAATAGAAGGAGATGAATCTCAACAAGGAATTATGGTTGCGAGATCTGTTTGTAGATTACAGGATGACATCCCCATTCAAGTTATGAATATTTTAGAGACTGAACTAGAAATTCAGCGAAATTATGTTATTGCAAGGGCATACGAAACTGATACCGAAAAAGAAATTCTGGATGATCTAGTATATGCGAATGACGAATATCAAATTTCGCCCGAACCTGCAGATATCGAAAAAAGCCAACATGCCTTTAGCGAGTGCTCGGAGAATGAATCCAACAGCGATGCCGATACAAATATTTCCGAGGAGATTAGCGAACAAATTAACGACGCCGACTCTGAGAATGTAGACTCTGATTCAGAATCTATTATTGAAACTGAACCAACGCCGTCCATTAGTCATTCTCATCATACAAGATCAAAAGGGCCAGTACCAGAACATGACTGGGTCCTGAAAAAACGTTTCTAGTTAAAGCGAAACGTAATGAGGAAGAAATGATTCCACAAGCCGACAACACCGTTTTACCGAGATGCATATTGCGGGATACAGCACCACTAGTGTCAAAAGGAGGCACCGAGTATTGATTTTCAGACAAGGATTCCCCGATCGTCTCTGTCTTAGACTTGAGAGTGGCACGCGCGCGCCGATATGATTTAAAAATGAAACCAAGAAATGATGGGACAAATAAACAAATTCAAACGACAACGGCAACGGATAATAAAATATATCATTCTCCTGAAAGGCCGCTAGCAGAGCTTGGAAATGCATCAATAATACCCAAAGATGAATCTGTAATTACATTTTCGGAATTACGTGAGGAATTACAAAACATAGGAAACCCATTTAGAAGCACTTGGCAGTTTGAAAAGTAATGTTTATACTACGGAGAATGGTAGCTTGATAATTGTTTATTTGAGATACATAAGGCCTCAAATACTTTTACTCCAGCGCATCGTTATCGTAAATATTAAAAACGCTAAATCGGCAGAATGGACATCAGAGACAAAGTGCGGTCGTCGAAATGAGGATAACAAAATAATATTTATAAAAAAAAATACGCTTAACAAACACAGTTCTAGACGCGTTCCATCAGAAAGATAAACAATCTCAAGTGAAGTTTCATACTCGGCTAAAGAAAAAATGTTATTGCTAGGAAGAAAAATCTATATAAATGGGACTTTCAATGCGCGAGGGGACAGTAGAAGTTCACGTCGCGAGTGTTGAGTTCCTAACTTTAAATCAAATGGATCAGTTAATTGAGTTAGTAAGGTCTATGCCGAATACGGAAGAAAAATACGCGTTACTGATGGTAATCGTAACCCAACTAGTGCGGGAGAGACCTTATCTGTCCGAACCAGCAGTTTATTCATCCTATCAGTTGGGTTACAACCTATTATATAGCATGGTTTTTCATGCCGAGTTATTTCGCGTGTCCGTATGCCTGGGGAAGCACGGTTGTACTTGTTTATGGTGTGAATTAGCCGGTAGCCCACCATGCCCGTGCGAGAGGTGTACGCAGATTCCAGAAACCCCTGTCCCAGAAGTAACAGAAGAAGGAAGTGACAACCCACAACGACTTTCCCCAACTTCACTCCTAGACGAAGGATGCCGTTGCGTACTATGCAACCCACCGCCTCCGCCTCGAGTTTTTGAGGGGCGATTCCAAGACGGGCCCAATCAAGCATTTTATGCCCGGCAGTATGGAACATCCCCGCTTCAATCTCCAAGGGCTGACGCAGGGATAATAGCAGCCAACCCCTCTCCTGACCCGTCCAATGGACAGTTGGCCAACGACAGGGTTCTCATCCAGCGGGAACCCCGGAGTCCGACGCCTCCGGAGCGGAACGCGGTAGTCCACGACATGCCACCCACCCCTAGCTCCGGTTTCAGCGAGGAAAGAGCGGCGCCTTTCGATGAGGTCGAATGAACAATAATTGTGTACGTGTAAGTGAATATTTGAGAAAAACTGATAATGACATTTGTTTTATACATTTCTTTTTATAACCTTTAACTACTTTAAGATTTTTTGCATATAGCCATTTTTATGTTTTCTATATAACAATTTTTATTACTTTGAGTTTTTTTGCATATAGACATCTTGAATATTTTTTTTTTCTTCTATATATTACTTCAAGGGTTTTTACGTATAGCCATTTTTACTATTTCTTCTGTATAACCATTTTACTACCTTAAGATTTTTGGATGTATTCATTAGTAATAAGCATTTTTCGGACTATGAAATGGATCATATAACAATTTTCTGAACTGACTTGGCTGTTCTATGGATGAAGGCCAGTAGAATATTTTTTTGCTTATTATCTTTCTTATATATGTATAGATATAATATGTGTATATATTCCTGGGACATTATTGGAATCCAACGATGGGTAACTTTTGAGTTCTTTTGAAACAAAGAGTCTCTGGGAGCATTTCTATTTAACGATAAAACGATAAAAATTCTGTTTACTGTTTAACAAGTCATGAGAGTTGAAAATATTATCTTTTGAATCAAAAATGGTTTTCAAGATTAGGCAAACCATTTTTTTTGGGGTATTGGAGGTAATGTGGTGCCACCGTCAACAAAGGAAATAAATTCACAAAAAATACTCGATTCCATAAAGTCTTCATTCAAGGAAAAGTTTTCTAATCAAGTTTTGTTTCCAAATCCGTTCATGTTGAACCTTCAAATTAAACTATGTATTCACTCAAGTGAAACAAAAAGGAAAACTTTGTTTATATTTTCAAAATCATAGTAAAGTATTAACACTTTTGAAGAAATCCAGAAACGCTTGCATAATTAATTCTAAATCAAAATTTCAACAATTGGCAGAAATATTCAATGAAGTCTGTATTATAGAATTATACAGAATATTAAAATTTTCGATCCTTACCTTCAGATCAACGCACGAGAAATGGACCGAACAAAAGCTTACCACTCTCGAGTTGATAGTGGGGGAGGTAATTAATACGTGTGACCTCAATACCGAAACTCGTGGCAAATAATGTCGCAATTTCTACGAGTTATTTATGCGATGTTTTGAAAACCATAAAAAGTAATGGGGAGCTAGGCAATTAATGTCGCAATTTTTACGACTTATTTATGCATTGTTTTGAAACCCATAAAATCTAATGAGGCAGCTGTTCAAGCCACTTCCTAAAGCTTGCGAAATTCGCAACTCAAAGGAATCTTTCTTTGTTCGATGGGGGATATAAAAACATTTGCGAATTTCAAATTCATCAGTAGAGTAGAATCAAGTCAGTCAGTAGAGTAGAGTCAACGAGTCAGTCAAGTCTTGAGTACAGTAATGTTGTAGTAATGCAGTAAAATTCTATTATTCAAGTGAGTGATGTAGTATATACTTGAAAGTACAGTAAAGACAGTGATTTAAACAAAAACGCGGTGCAGTAATAAATCAGTCGCAAGAAGTGCAAAGCGTTAAACTGAAGTGACCCAGAATCGCTCTTCAAAATGTTATGTAAGTGTAGCCGTTAAAGCCGAAGCGATGATTTGACTATTTATGTACCATGTCTGTACGAGATTGTGATGAACGAAATTATGTGAGCTCTATTGACTTTTCGACGTATCTTGAATTACGGAATCATCGATTTTGCGCTTTATGTATTCCCTGCTTTACTTGTTGTATAACTGAATGTTCGAGATGCCGCTTATCATAAACCAATTAAAACCTATTGAAAATTCCGCCAAATGTTATTATTTCCACCAAGAATTCACGAACTAAAATTAATCATGTGCGACTGGGTATTTAACATCTCAAGGACCGCTCGCCTTTTTGCCAACCAACGATACCCGGTCGTCACATGTCCTTCGGTAAGGATGGAACATTGATACTAGCGCCATCGTTGTAAGTTTGACAGAACTTTTGAATGAGTCGGTGCGTCATCTACTACGAAAGGAGATTCTCAAAACACGACAAATTAAAAATACTGTGGCTATCATCAGGCTCACCCAGAGAGCATTGGGTAATGGTTATTGAGCAACGACCAAGTAATTATTTCTTTTCATGCATCGCTTGAAAATAGCATATTTTCAATATGTATATTATCACTCTTCATTATAGCAAATAATGCTCTTCATATTGAAGTCATATTGTAGAATCATTATTCATCATAACTAACGAAATATCGAATTTTCGAGCAAAACTTGAGTAGAAAATATTTGGTAATTGCTCGATAACCATCATCCAAATGCTCTATGGAATGATAAGTATAAAAGTGAAAGTGAATATGAATCAAAAACTCCCAATACAAGCGGAAATGTATCGGTTCTGTTTGCAAGTTAGTATTCAAACTGAGTTGAACAAAATTTTATGAAAAGAAACCGAATGATGATTTTGAAATTATTTCAACCATGATTTTGAAATACTTTCAATATTTGACAGATGTAACGTTATTGTATATGCAATTATTTAAACGCAAAAATAAAATGATTTCAAAGTATTTCAAATACTTTACCGAGGAAATATGGCTCATGTCGACGTGAACCTTGCAAAGTCTCTGTCATCGAAGAAAATCGTTACCAGGCATAATCTACAAAATTTAACACATTTCATCATTGCTCATTCTAAAAATACATACCTATTTCCTTCTCAGAAGTGTTCCTAGAACAACCATATGCTCATTTATTCATTCTCTCGTGAATTTCTTGAAATCGCTGTACGTCACTGTAACAATGCATGATGAGGCTTTTAATTGGAAGATGTTATGAAATTGATTCCCTCTTGAAGTAGAAATTACTTGGAGATCGTTTGAAGGATTGTAAAATACTCCATTCCATTTTCCATGCACATAACCTATACACAGTATAGACGGCGGGCATGTGACGTCACACAACAACTGTCAATCAGCCTGCTGGACAAACAAACCGTACTTCCATAAGCAACAATTGGTGATGCAAGATAAGCGATACGACATCTGGTGTACAAATCTGAACTAGAACTAGTCAGTAGTTCGCTTTGTTTAGATATGAGAAAGTGGTTTGATTTCATAATTTATTAGGTGGATTTTTAGACTATAAACTTCACAATGTATAACTACACCGGTCTAAACAAGAATGATTGAATACAAATAACCACAACAAATCTTGACTACTGACTTTCTCTAGTTCGACTTTATCCGCATTGTCACTTCGGTCTTAAAACATGATACCAATGGTAATTTAATGAGATTATGATCGTAATTATGAAGAAATTACGGGTTTACCCTAATTTTGGGTATACCCTTAGTGTACCTGACATATATAAATGTCTATATATTGATATTGTTATCTATATTCTTCCTGCTTGCAAGGAAACTGTATGTGAAATGGTTGATAAAAGTGATTATTTCAACACCTTGTCTATGGATATCCAGAAGAGATATTTAGAGAAACTGAAGGGAAGTGATGGATGTGATCCTTATTTATTGCAATTTGGGGATTGTAGTAATGCTGTGCAAAAACTTTTCTTAAGTTTCATGACATGTTGTATGACATTATTAACTATTTTGTATATGAGAGTGCATGCACAGAAGACTTCAAAGGCTATGAAAGTTTGGATTCATACAATATGTTCATATCTAAATGTATTAGAGGGATTGGAGTGAAGCTTCGATCCTCAACTTCATCCAAATAAACTGGAATATTTGCGATCTCATTTATATCACCAGCACAATACAGGGATACATACACTACCACGAGAGATTTTCACCCGAGAAATGGACCACCACCGAGGAATTTAAACCGCGAAGCGGCTGCATTTCAACCCCGCAATGTAGCTGCCCCCTCTCAGAACGATGCTTAGATACTGGATTGGCAAGGATACTTAGTTGTACTCAGGAAGACGAAAAACCCCGAAATATTGCGCAGATATGGATTCAAGGCGAATTATATACTGCTATGATTGATTCTGGGAGTGATAAAAGTGATTATTTCAACACCTTGTCTATGGATATCCAGAAGAGATATTTAGAGAAACTGAAGGGAAGTGATGGATGTGATCCTTATTTATTGCAATTTGGGGATTGTAGTAATGCTGTGCAAAAACTTTTCTTAAGTTTCATGACATGTTGTATGACATTATTAACTATTTTGTATATGAGAGTGCATGCACAGAAGACTTCAAAGGCTATGAAAGTTTGGATTCATACAATATGTTCATATCTAAATGTATTAGAGGGATTGGAGTGAAGCTTGTGAAAAGAATACTGAAAATGTACTATAATAATTTTGAAAGAACAAATTTGGGGTATGTTACATAAGGCTCTACAAAATTATAAACTACAACCATCTTTTCATATGGTAATCCTGTATAAAAAAGGCATTTAGATGGATTATACTTTAAACTTCCCAATGCGAATGAATAAGTCTGCAGAGTTTCCCGGAGATGTTGGATTTCACGATAACAATTCTGCAACTCGAAATCAATATCTGGACATAGGTGTTCACCAGAGTTTTGTGCATGTTCCACTTCTTCAACTGGTGAATTTATATCATTCAGAGTTCGATTTTGCTCATCAATAATATCCAAGTTTTGAACAGCTGGATTATTATTCACACAGAGAATCATCATCAATTCGATCCTCAACTTCATCCAAATAAACTGGAATATTTGCGATCTCATTTATATCACGCTGCTCCCTACGATTCAATCTCTGGATGCTTTGAACTGCATTGATATATGTTTTGTAGCCTTTTAATTGATTCGGTACGTCTATATTGTCAACATCTTGTGTGCAGTCGGCTTGCCTAAAATGAAAAAAAAAGTAAAAATTGGGTTGCCTATGTTTTCTAGATTCTTTGAAAATATCGCCTACAAAAGGTTTTGAACACACCTTTGCCCATTCCAACGCATCAGAAGTTAAATCCGCTCTTCTAGTTGCCTAATCCACAATTCAAGTCTCTTTTCAGCAAGAGGATTAATTTTGTTTTCTATTGTCGAAAATAGAAGGGAATCGATGGAATGAAACATTATCTCTGCCGCTTTTACTTCCACATTTCACAATCGCACAAAATTGAGGTTTTATTGAGAAAAAAGATTTTAAAATATGACAGAAACACACACTTAGCATAGGTAAATCAGATTGTTTGTCCAGCAGGAGCAGGCTGGATGCTGGATTGACAACTGTCATTTACTGTCGTCTGTCAGATATGAGATATGCGATATGCCCACGGTGTACTGAAATAACCTCAATACTCAATACCTTTATTTATTAATTTTATAATTTTGGGTTTGTTTTCGATAACATTCGAAAAATGTGCATACCATATTTCTACAACTACCACTAATTAAAATATTTTTTGGAAACGTTTGTTCACAAATGCAGTGAGAAGTAGTGCGTTAGGGACGTTAGGGTATCATGGACATGTTAGCAAGTAATTCCCATTTAGCCGTTTTCAGCGTGGGAACGATCATTGGGGCTGCTACTACGTATTTCATCACCAGATTTAGGTATAAACCAAAAGAAGAGATATGGAAAAATGGAATGGAAGAAAGATATGAGGTCAGGTGGAATAATACTACATCAGAAATTTGTTTGTGAATTCATATCATCCATTTATTTGAATTATTAATTTTGAGATTTTATTGTGTGAACCTACAAATTTGATCAGTTTTTAATTCCAAATTTCAGAAATTATAAGAATTGTTAATTTTAGTTTGAGGATCCCAGAGATGAGTATAGATTGATAATTGGAGTAAGAAATGATCTGAAAATGCAGAAAGGAAAAGTGGCTGCTCAGAGTGGTCATGCTGCTGTGGCAGCCTATGCTAAAGCATTGAAACAGAAACCAAAGTTGGTGAAAAACTGGTTGAAATTTGGTTAGTGTTTAGTGACCGTTTATTATTATTATGAGAAATAATTATAATAAATTCTAGGGGGAACTAAAATTGCAGTACGTATTGATTCTGAAGAGGAAATGATGGCACTAGACAAATGTGCTAAAGAAGCAGGTGTGTTGTCGAGTGTGATTCGTGATGCAGGCCAAACACAAGTGGCTCCTGGTACAAGGACTGTGATCGCAATAGGACCAGCTCCAAAAAGTATTTTAGATAATATAACAGGGCACTTGAAGTTGTACTAACTTTCACATACCGATGGAAATGTTTAGTTACTAGTACAATTCATATTCTGCAGAGACTTGAAGTGAAAAATCAATAGCTTTACTGCTGGATTACCCTAATTGATGATAAACTCTAAATTGCTTCCTGAGTCTATAAAAAAAGTGGAGCATTTAAATGTTTTTTATTGGATTTTGTGAATTATTTTGCCAAATTTTAATGACAGGCAGACAGTTTTATTGATCATACAATCACGAATTTACATGGGATTGACAGGTCATGAAAATTAAAAATACCATTGAAAAGTAACAGTGCAAAAGTAATATGTCATAGAGGACACAACATCAGAGTGTAAGTTAGCATCACATTACAAATAAAAAGTGATTGTTTAAAATACATGAATTATCAGAATAAAAAGAATTCATCAGCTCCTCTCAGTTCTTATTGCAGAGAGAGGAAAACTTTGAATACTATAAAATATATTCCTGATCAAAAATGACTTGACTCTTTTTGAATCTGGCCAGGCTTCTTATATTTTTCAGATTGTTTGGCAGAATGTTCAAGTACTGCATACCATAGTCTTGATTATTTGTAATTTTAGAGTATTACCTCGCCTCATGATCACTTTATATTATATATTACTGGCAGGGTTGCCAGATGTAGAAAAATTAAATCCCCAGCTAGATGTTATAAAAATCCCCAGATTGTAACCTGAAGGCTGGAACACAAGGAAAGTTTCATGTTTTAAGTTTTGACAGTTGTTAAGTTAAAGATCAACGAAAGATTATGGTTGACGGGCGCGATAATAACCATGCTGCTCCTGAGTAAGGCGTAAGGAGTTAGTAACAAGCCTGATACACACACACTTACTAATAGCAAAAATTACTTGAAAGTTGGGTTTATGTCTAGTAACGGTGCCATTAAGGGCCAGTTGCACCGCTTCTCTTAAGTTGTGCTTTATCTGAGCCAGGCTTTGTTGCTATGGATTTGCCAATCAGCTTCCTTGTTCCTTGACGATTGAGCCAAGCTTAGTTGATTCTCTGCTGAGTTGAAGCGGTGCAACTGGCCCTAAACCAAACTAACAACAATAACCTCCAAAATCTTATCTTCTTCTTTTTTAAAGATTATCCTTTTCATGTCAAAACTAAAATGCGGTCTTCTTTTTTGTGAAAAGGCCTCAGTTGTCAGGGTGATTCGGCCTGTATTTTAGCAGACCAGACAATTTACAGACTGACCCATTTAAAAATCCCCAGTCACGGTACCAGATTGTACAAAAAGCTCCAGATTTGTCGGAATTTGCTCACAGAATCCCAGGGTCTCAAAAATTCTTTAAAATCTCCAGATCTGATACCAAATCTCCAGACCTGGCAACCCTGATTACTGGACTAGGTTGCCGCAACGCACGGATAATGGAGTATACGGTCGTTCAATGGCACGTCATTGACTTGTACATGTCACTGGGTAACCAATCAGAAAACATGATTTGAGCAGGGCTGAAGTTTAAAAATGACACCGGTTGACAATCATGTTTTCTGATTGGTTACCCAGTGACATGTACAAGTCAATGACGTGGCATTGAACGACCGTATACTCTATTATCCGTGGCCGCAACGTTCATATATAGGAACTATATATGAACGTTGGGTTGCCGTTGCCGCGAGTTTGACATCTTGGTCACGTGACCTTGTTGGCGTCAAATGCCAAGATTCTAATGGCCACGTTTACACCGTGAGCTAATTTGGTATTCTGACCAAGTTGACCATACCAAATTCAGACTAAGTCAATAAGTTACTGCCTGTTTACACCATCTTCACTTAGTAAACAGTATGGTTCTTATTTGGTAAGCATACCAAAGAACATGACAGAATGTATAATCAGGTTTGCAACTCTGCTGTAACTCATTTTTTGACATGAAAACATTAAATAATTCATGGATTAGAATCAGAAATGATAAACATTAGATTTGGATTTGATATATGTGGTTGTATTGAGTTGATATATAGCAAAAATATATAGAAAAATGGATTTGAGAGTAAGGGCAATTATTGTAGTACATTGGCAAATGATGAATTGTGAAAGAAAGGCGAGATTGTCAAAAATTAAAAGGCTTCATAGAAGGAATATGAGAAAATAAGGAATGTCAGGTTATGCTTGTGAAGAAATGGTAGAACAACGAAATACACAGAGCTCGGACTTATGCTTAGCAAAGATTCAAACCAAATTTTGCAACTTGCGGATAGTCAAGGCCGTAGGTGTTTACACCATCTTGGTCACTTAACTATTTTGGTCTGGTACGCAACAATTATGGGTACCAAACCAAGCTGGTCACCTGACTAAGTGTACTGTTTACACCAAGATGACCAAGACGATTTGGTTAAAATAAAGTCATTAGTCAGCTTACCAAGCGACGGTGTAAACGTGGCCATTATATGTCTCTTTTTCTTACTGAGTAGCCGTTTTTCTTTTTCTTTCTAAAGCCTATAATGTCACGTGACCCTACTGGCCACTGGCGCCAACAGTTAAAATTCAATAAGTGTGTGTGTATTTCCAATCTCACACTCTCCCTTGTGTTTTAGATTACTTCTAGGTCGTCTAGGACAGTCTCAAAAAATTCAAGTAGTTGCACAGTTGTGAACTGCAAGGTAAAAGAGTCGTGATTGCAGTAAACGAATAATACACTGTACAACTATCTTGAAAGTTCTGCATTTGTCTTGAAAATAATCATAATGAAAATCAATTCAGAATTTGTGATACTTCGAGTGTATCACTGTTGAACATTCTTTGGAAAGAAAGGACTATCTTCAGCATTTTCATTTTATTTAGGAGTATTTTCGGAAAACTCATGATGAGACCTCAACAACAATAAGATAGATCTCTTAATTCATAAATTCGATATGTGTTCATTACACTTTTTTAAAAATTTCAATATTTATGTTCCCAAAACACGTGGATGACAAAACATAAGAATTTTATAGGTTAAAGTAGTTCTAAATTCTAAAGTGACGTAAAACCTCACTTTATAGTTGAAGTCACTTTAACGATTAAAGTGGTTTTATGAAACTCACTGGACTGGTTTGAAGTCTTAACGCTGTAAAGTGTTTTTAAAGTTAAAGTGCATTATGAAAATGTCTGTGATCACGACAGTTTGTTGTTCAGAGACATCAATCAGTAAAAACACGCTTTTTCTCAATTTGAAAAACATTCAAACCACCACCGGTTCTTCTAGTTATTTATCGAAACTATCAGTCGACAGGATCGCCGAAGGGATACGCTACAATTCTATGTTATTGATATTTGCCAAGATCCATAGAAATCCTATTGGAATAACTTGGATACCGTTACAATATTTTCATCAAAAACGCTAGACCTATGGCTCACTAGATGAAAGACAGGCGGAATTCCTGAAATATGTTTACAGATAGCATCAAGCCTAGTAAAAATCGAATAAATCGTAATGGAAACGTCAAAAGATGACGGAATTCGACTTTTAGACCATCTACCGAATTTTATTCAAATCCCCACAATGTGATAGATCGTGTCTACATTTTTGGCATAACAATCGAATTAGTTATCTCACCAAGGATTCTATTCATCTCGATATTTGCCGCGTCCTACAGCTCACAGCGCTTAAAGCTGCTTCACAAATTTGACATTTCCACAAAGAAAACTGTCAAATTTTGTGTAGCAGCCTTAAGCGCTGTAAGCTGTTAGACGCAGCCATTTGCTTGCCCTGTCATCTGTCAATAATTACCTTTCGAGTTTCGAGTTGTGTGTGGTGAATTTGTCGGTATTGATATTTATGAATGTCCGAATTTTTCAATATTTGTTGTGTTCCTAATTGTTGAAAGCCTTGTATCGATTCTATTAATAACATTTGTATGGAATATGACCACAGAATAAAATAATTTCCGTTATAAATCATTTATGAGAACTTCCTAGTGGTTATCGAGCTAGCTATTGGAAAAGAATTGGTTCTCGATTGGATGTCTGTTGGAAACTACAATTTCATACTTTCAAACACGTCACCTGGGGGTCGAATGTAATCAAACAAATTTTCTAAAGAAAACGGTTATGGAGCCAGCCAGTGTGAATGATGCTTCTGATAAATCTGAAGAGATCTTGCAAGCTACAGCACAAAGTGATGTTAAAAATGACCAACAGTCTGCAAACGACGATAATTGTGAGGATGAGGATGATAGTGTTGAAGAAGACGTTCCTGGAGATTTTTTTGATGACTTTTTGAAAGAAGATTTCATGGCTGGATTAGATATTGTTGACGAAGATGAAGGAGAAGAGGAAAGAGAGAAAAAAAAGGTCAATTCTAATGAGATTGCATCAAAATTACAACAAACGAGAAAATCTAAGAGAAAGAAGTCTCCAACCAGAGATAAACGACACAAAGCTAAAAAAGTAAAAAGAAGAATGGATGAAAAAGGAGATTCCAGGAAACATAGAAGAAATAGTAGTGAAGAAAGGAAGAGGGACAGAAGGTCTAGAGATAATCTTATTAATTCGGATGAATTTGATATTCGTCGTGACCCAAAGAAAACTAAAAGAGACATTGAACGTGATAAGGCCAAATGTGAAAAAGATAAAGAGAAAAAAATCATAACAGAAAAACTCCAATTAGTGGAAACTGGATTGGTACCTCCTGGAATGGAGATGGACGTGGATGTGGAAGAAGTAAAAAAACAGAAGGAGGAGTTGGAAAGAAAAGAAATTTCCAATAAAATGACTAGTCGAAGTAGGAGTCCTCGAAGAGCTACTAGAAGTATAGAGGGTATAACTCCAAAAAAGAGGACAAAAAGTCCCATAATATTTTCAAGTCCTCGCAGAAGGATTGATGCTAGGAGATTTTCACCAAGAAGGAGTCCAAGAAGGGTATCTCCCAGAAGAAGTCCAATTAGGAGAAGTCCAATTAGAAGATCACGTGAGCGGAGCCTTGGTAGAGTTACACTTAGAAGAAGCAGGAGCCTCAGTCCGTACTATAGAAGCAGGCGAATGAGATATTCTCCGATTCATAGAAGGGCTAGTCCTGGTCATGATTCCTATTCTAGACATAGAAGATCAAGATCTAGATCCCGATCTGCTAAACGTAAAAGAGAAGAAAAAAAATCATTCCTACAAGAAATTGCGGAGAAGCTCAACGAAACACGACCAACTATCCAAATGATTCCTATGCAACACCTGCAGCCTTTACCAACCTTAGCTCCAGAAGTATATAATATGAATATACAACCATTAGCACAGTTGTCTCATCCATCGCCAGTCCCTGCTCCTGCCCCTGTACCTCCGCCCATGTTGGCTGCTCAGTTTAATCCACCACAAAACCATCCTCCACAAAACCTTCCTCCACATAACCTTCCTTCACAGAATCTTCCTCCACAGAACCATCCTCCACAGAACCTTCCTCCACAGAACCATCCTCCACAGACCAATCCTCCACAGAATCATCCTTCACATTCACAGAATCGGTATGACCCCTATGATCAGAGCTTTTTCATAGGAACACCCCAATCTGGTCCTGTTGCTAATTACAGAGGATCACAAACTCAGCAAGCTGAAACTTTGCCTCGCTTGCCGATGCCACCAAACCCTGTGCAAAACCCTGTTCAAGCACCTCAAACATCCACCAATATGAATTTCAGACTAAACCCTCAAACAATCCCAAGACGACTTGAAACTAAGGAAGATATTGCTAAAGTAATACCTCCTTGCATTTTCTTTGATAATCTCTATTGATTGTTACTTTTTTACAGCTTTTCCAAGATAAGAAGATCACATTGTCAGAGTTTTTGTCCATTACTGCTAAACCAGAAGGTAAATATAAAGTTTTCAACTTATCTTTTGATATTAGTTTGTATACATTCTTCATTTATGTATCTTTCTTCAAACATTTTGTTACTTGAAATCAGATTATTTTTCCTAACATGAAACTTGTGTTTCTCTTTTGCCAGTTTGTGCTTGTTGAATGAAGAATTTTTTTTTCACTTGACAGCATAGCTTTACAATTAGTTACTTGTGGGAGATTATTGAATATTGAATGAGATTTTTTTAATGAAAATACTTTCCAAGAGTCAATTCTGGTATAAAGAAACTTTTGATACATTGTTATACTAATTTCACATATTAATGAGGATTTAAAAGTGTGTAAATTTAATGTTGGTACATTACGACCTGATCAAGAGTCCGTTAAAATAATCAGTGCTGAAAATGGACACCACATGGTGTTATTGGCTAGAATGAAAGCACAGCCTGAGCACCAATTATTTTAACGAACTGTTAATAAGATCGTGAAGTACCCGCCCTAAACCTACCAAATTCTTATGCTTTTATGAGCAGAACGACTTATCGTCGCCTAGATGTCAAAACCTCATCTCAAAATTCATTGATTTTGACGTATGAGTTTTATTGTGGCTACAAATATATTCTTATCTATGTGAAAACCCTACAGTTCAATACAATAACAGAGCACCATATAATTCCTTTTATATTTTATCCCCAAAAATGCACATGTGAAAACCTCGTTTCGTATATTTAATATACGAGATTTTAACATCTGGGCGACGATTTGGTAAAGATGAATTTTCTTGAAAGATGTTTCGAACAACTTGCGTGATGCAGTTATATTCCAACTTGATTTGAATAAATATTTTTCAAAAAGTAATCATTCAGTCTCTCAGTCTCAGACTGAACGGGAATATCAAATATGCAGTAAAACAGCATGTTGAGTGATGTCGTCAGTATCACTGATGTCATTATATATTTTTTGATTGTCGATGAGGGAACAAGGTTTCATATTATAGGTGGTCTGAACAATTCGATGCAAACGGTATCATATACATAGTGAGATGTGCTGGCTGAAAATATGTCCAATTATTCATAACTCACTTACCCAAATGTTCTCTACCGGTTTACCCTTCAATTCGATATTTTCATTTGATCAAGGAGGCAAAATATTAGAATATTTACAAAGTGATCTGATATAATTTAGAGACCTCCTAAATTTTATGAAGCTTTCAATTACAGATGAGTTTTGTTTATTTTCATGCATTCAGTATCAATGATAATAGAAAACAACATTATTTCAAAAAAGATGTGGTCTATAGTTGAGCATGATATCACCTATTTGAACCCGCTTGTATTTTTCAAGTTTATTATATAGGGAATTATTTCAGGATTGAATATTTTATATGAATTCCCTTAGCACATCAAGAACTGTCTGAATTTCATTTGTATCAGTTTCTTGAACTGATATAACCATATTCTTCTCAAGAAAACATATGGTTTTGTATCCTGTAGATTTTCCCTTCTGATATATCAAAAAAGTCAGACTTGAGTTTATTGCCAATTTCATGAATATTTTAATTGATTTTTTTCCTAGAGAGTATTTTCTATAGACCAACATAAAATTTATTCACATTGCAGTGTCTTGATTTTAATAATAATCTAACTTGTTGGCATAACTGAAAGTATTTTGACATTAACTTTCATTTCCCACGGTACTCCACTTAAACTGAGTTCAAGAATTGTATTATTGTTATGTTCTCTGCTACATGCAGCAATTTCCACAAAATCAAGATGTGGCAACAGTAACATTGGCCTGTCTTTCTTGGGGTACACCTTGATAATTTGTTCAGAACATATAATATATAATTAATTTGATATTTTCACTTTCCTTCAGTCACTTCCTATTTCGTAAATGTGAAAGAAAAAGCTTACCTCGTTCATATACAGTTTGAATACCAAATGAAACAGTATACTGTTTCGTAGGGGGTCACGCTGTGCAAAATACATTAAAAGTTTGAAGAATACTAATTGATATAAAAATAGACATTTAAATTCAGCCACTTAAAATCTGCTCTTTATTTCTTTTGGATATCATAGCAAATAGTGAGGTCGAGGATTCTCAGTTTTTTTCAGATCTTCAAGTTTAATGTTCACCTTCCCTTTTCGGTCAAGCTGTTGCTCTGAGATTGTCCTTGGCCCTATTGAACAATAAACATTTTTTCTTGAATAAAAACGAGGTTCAGAAATACCTCTGCTGGTATTTTGGTATTAATTCCGAGAAACTGTTATTTAGAAACATTATTATTTTTGTGGATAGTATGAGTTTTGATGATAAAAACTGAACTTCTATAGAAGTATATAGCATAACAAATAGGATATTGTGTTATTAGGAGAATAATTAATGCTTTGTGTGCCAGCCACACAAGACACTCTTTCTCCGAATTACACATGCTCTTTTTCCAGTAAACGTGGAAAATGCGAATATTTGGAATACTATATTTCATACTAATTGAAAACTGTCACTTTTAGGGCCTGAACAGAAAAAGTATTTTTAGTGCCACCGACATTGAAAGTAGAACATATCTGTAGTAATGATAATTTAAGAGAGGAACGTAAACTTTAAAGTTCATTGTCATTCAAAGTTTCAAAAAAAAACAGCAGCACTTTATGGCGCGCCCTGCGCCATGCATTGAACCACATAGAAATAAATTTTTCTTGATCATTTTGTATACCAAACTCATTCCGAAATGTATAGTGAAGTGAGTAATTTCCATAATATCATATTTGACCACTGACGCTCATGTTGTATTTGAGATGATGATATGTCAACTGATTTGTCCTGTTTGAGTGAAATTTTGATACAAACAGCCCTGTATCATCGGTACCTATCCTACCTATTATGTGAAAATAGTTGATGAATGCCAATGTATTGAATTCATGTTACGCGAGTTCAATAAAAAATTTGAGCAAAAGAAGTTACTCTTATACAGAGTTGTGAATTCAATTCACGAAAGTTATGAATTTGTTCAACACTGCTTCTATGTAATCAAACGCCCGGTGCGTCACGTAGGCTGAAGAGTTGCTGTTTGTTCCGTTTTATGAATGATTCAAATTCGTCTATGGTCTATGAATAATATACCCATATCAACAAAGAATATTTACTAATAGCACTGTAGAGAAGTAAAAGTAAGTGAAATCACAAATGGCCTATTTGATAATAATGTAAAGTTTCTTTTTTTTACACTGAATGTAAGTGGATTGAAACCATTTCTAGCAAATCCAGATATTGGAGAATTTTGAACGACTTCAGTGGTTGGTTCCTAGGAGATAAACAATATAACTTGATAACGTAATAGGGAATATGCATAAAATTTCAATTTGTCTGAAATATTTGTTCTCGAATCTTCATTATAGTCACATTATAATTGAAAGTTTTTTTAGTTATTATTCGAACCCATAAAATACTATATAAAAAGTAAATAATTAAGAAGAGAACAACATTGGATTTATCGGTATTCATATGGTGTTAGTGGTGCTCGTGGGAAAAATATTTATCGCCTGTATGTGGTTATTTTTAGTGAATCTTGATTTGTAGTGAATCTATGACGATGACTGACACTTATTTTATCGGATAATTCACCGAAAATAGATACATTTATGATGAAAGCATATTTTGCATCAAATCTCGATTTTACGTAGTCTGAGATCATAGATTGGTATTAATAAATAAAACCGAATTTTCCACTGCTGAATAGCTAATGCAAAACTTACTACTGACTATTTCACACTGAGCTGTATATGAATATGGCATACTTACTTTAAAATGATCTTCACAACAATATAAACACCATTTTGGGGGTACATTATTCCTTCTCACACCATTGTATTCGTACTTTTGCATCGCTTGGAATACTATCGAGTGTTTTTCTAATAGTTTTATTGCACTTCGATCCTTGAGTAAGAAGTTTTTTTAGCTTCGTTCATGATCTGTATAGCAAATAAACAAAAATGGGAGCGCGAGCGCTCAATGGTGGCGTTTGAAGGGTTTGAATTTATTCAATGTTTTGAATTTCATTTGAAAAATAATTTAATATTATCGAGCCTATTTATATATATTTTTCCACTTCAACCTATGTAAACGATTAATTTTCGACATAAAAATCATGCATATTCCCTTAAAAAAACTTTATTGTGTTGAAAGTGTTTTTTAATAACAAAAATTAAGCTATGGTTCAACCATAAGAAGCTATGGTATAGTGAAACACGCGGAGTGATTTTGTAAACTGTCTAGTGAAAATCACACAATAAAGTGTTTTTCAATTACGTTATCATGGATATTCATCAAGTATCGCCCAATTCCATCACTCCTCATCTGTTCTGGAGGGGGGGGGTTAGCCCCTGAGTGCCCTAATGGTCCGTATGAGTGTGCGAGGCAGAGTGATACTCTTCCACAACAATGGCGTCTAGTGAATCTACTTGTGTTTATTTCTCTATGATAGTAATAATGCTTTCAAAGTTTTGTTTTATGGTACTGTAACAATAGGTCGGTGACTTGCTATCACTCACCACCCCATGCTATTTACATTTTACGAAAGGGTTGCTCCCCTCCAGTGAGGGATGAAGTAAGGGGTGAACTGTTCATACTCAAATGTATGTACGTTGTAGAACAAAAATCGACGTATTTTGTTGATTTTCCTAACAAGGGGTAACACTTATGATGCGCACTGTATACCTTGTTTCTGGTCATTAAAATCAGAAAAAAAAAAGAATATTTTTCAGGATCATTTTACCCTAATTCGATCATTTATACATAACCAGGAGTTTTTCAATGATTTTACCTTTCATTCCAGCAATATTAATTGAAATTTTTTTGTACAGTTTACTCAGAAAGTCCAGCACACATTCAAGAAAAAATAAAGGGTAAGTTTCAAAAATTCATTACCTTTTCATTTGTGACTACACTATTGTTACCATTAAAGAAAAATAAACTTGTCTGGTTGTTTTTCTTCCATCGAATATGTCGTGTGAAGACACCCTTTAAAAATTACCAGCGCATTTAAAAGTTTATTTATAAATGCGTTTTGTATTTATATGTGCACTTTTGACTTCAAATTGTAACATTGTTTTTTCGATGAAGATACGTTCATGATTCATAATGATTATAATGGATTACAGTAATATCACGGTGTCAGGATGCTATAAAAATATTGGGAAATAGTGAAAAGAAATTTACCGGACCGCTGATTGTACGAAAGAGCAACAAACCAGTATCGCCTCAAGACAAATTCAAGTCGCCCCTGATGAAGTTCTCGCAGTTGAGGATTCCTTTCACTGATGTTCCCAAGAAGGACCAGCAGCGGTCTTCATTCACCAACTACATCAACCATCTCCTGCAGAGCATCGGACTCATGAACGAAGTTGTTGTTGAAGTGGACGACCAAGAAGAACCGTCTAGTGTGGGCACTTCTACTCGTTTGGAAGAAGCTCTCCCCCCTCCTCCTCCCCAAATATCCCACAGCAAAAGCACGAACCATATCGAACCACCCGCGAGAAAACCTAATTCAACTCAGTTTTCGAGTAACCAGCTATCAAAATTTGTTCAGACCGAGGTTTGGAAGTGCCAAGATTGTGAAAGGCGTAACAAAATTTTGTACAAAACTTCCGGGGTACAGTGTGGCGGCGACTCGGCCACTTTTTCTGTCGGCACCCAAGTTACAGAGGATGATTTCTTCGTGAAAATTCCGAAAAATCAGTCTTTGGCTTCTTTGACGCCTGCTCAGTTACTTGCAAAGTCCGGATCAACCAAATTCGGAAGGAACGTTGATATAGACGACTTCGATATGATGTTCGCTTCGAAAAACGCCAGAACAAGTTTTGGTCGTGGTTCTGAACCGTATGGTTTGCCTCGTTATAATCCACCAAGCCCACCTTCACGTTTCCTTCCACCCAATCGGGATGATCCGGGTTTTCCTTTTTTCTCCACAGGAGGGAGAGGTAGAGGCAATCAACCACCATCAAGTTTTAGTAATAATTACTATTAATCATTTATAGTTTTAAGGATTTATTTGGGTAATTGATTTTGTTTGTAACAATGATGTTTTGGGAATTGAGAATTGCTAGTTTTGAAAGTCACGAGTGGTTATGTATATTTCTATCATTAAGTTTTTCGTTTCAAAGCAGACGACCGGCTTTTTCTCACGAAATAATTAATCTAGGTGGTTACCTAGTAAAGCAGTAACGATGCACGGGATGCTGATTTTGGAACGAAATTTATACTAAAACAATATAAATGAAATATGTATAATGACAGTTCTGATGTAACGCATATGTTATTAATATAAGAATATAATATAATTTGGAGTTTTGTTTATTTTGTCATCAAATGATATAAAATATTGAATTGAAACAACAGTCTGTTGCATGAAAAACCTTTCGAAAATACTTCCTGGAAATCGATTCTAGAAAAATTGGACGTTTTTGAAGAAGGAATGGAATAATTCCACCAATATAGTGGAAATGATTTGAGCTTTGGGATCAATAAAAAGTTGATATGCTCAATTTCCTTTTTTCCAATTTTCTGCGTCCTATTGACGCTCATTTGACATATTGTTGATTCTGTTATATAGGTACAGATCAAGTATCAATTATTTCCGTTTTTCTTTTCTAATTCTCGCAAAATCCACATTCATTCCACAAAAATTGCATTTCTACTATTTATTAATAGTACCTTCTTACATAAAAGAAGTCAACGATGTTATTTACCGCTTGTGAGATATATCATGTCTATTTTAATTTTCGTTAATGTGATGTATCCATTTGTGAAATTGATCAAACACTATGATGTGTTAATTTGAGAAAAACTTAATGTGTAATGTAATTTGCTAATAAAAATCCATGATCAGAATCATTTATAATAAGAAATAACGCGCCAAATGTTTTTTGGTTTTTGAATAAAGTAGACATCCTTCAGTGTGTTGGGAACTGATACCTATATCTTTCAATGGCGTGTCTCCAACAGTCACTTGATTGACGAATTAGTGAATTTATCGGTCACTAAGAAAGAATTTCGTTGGTGTTTCAATATTTTTAAGGCCAGTGAATAATCCCGTCCTGTCACAAAGAATGTGGAGAATAATAACATTCATCTCAAAAAAATAAGTAATATACGTTGCTGAGAACATCGTAAATATGTTCGTTTGAATTTGGTTTAGTAATATCACCAGAAGACCATTGCAGATACCAGCAATCGAAACGTCGATGAATTTTTTTATAGTCAAGTTCAATTGTTCTGTAATTTAGTATTCGATTATGCATTTCATTCTTGTTTTTTATAATTTTAATAGAATTTTCAGAACGCCTCCCAATGTTTTATATTTTTTTAATTTCCTTATCATTCCACTCGCCGATATATTTTAATCGGCATTTTTTCTCAATGCTTCTTCAATTTTTTACATGAATATCGCATTATTTTCACAATGTCTGTTTGCTCATTTTCGTTCTGTGAGAGCTCATTTTATTTCGACCCATATATTTTTTTTCCAACAGGTTTCCAAACAGTCAAGTTCACAACTATTAACAATTTATAAATATTTCTTTTTCAAGAAAAGGTAATACCTGAATTTGTATGGCATGATCTTTTTTATGTAATGAATTTTGTTCTCAATGTTCAGACAGAATTCCGTTTTTTTTGTTGGATACTAAATCAAAAGAAATATTTTTTGTATTGAAAATATTATATGATCTGATCTATCTGACAAATATTCTGTGTAAAATAGTTTTTCAAGAGTATATTCTTCACACAAATACACCATATTGCATGCCTATACTTCAAAATTTGAAAAAGTCACTTGTGACTTTTTGTTTTGTAATAATTTTATATTTATTATCTACTACTACTTATTTGTTTCACTTTTCGATTATTTTGAAATTCAAATTTCGTTAATTGAGTTTCAACAAATTTCAGGTGAAGGGCACCCTTATTTATTCTCTGATCTTAGACCGGTCCTGGACCCACCTATAAATATATTAGGTGCCTCGTTCTCATTCTCTGAATAATCCATCCATTTCAAATTTATCGGTTCTTCAATTCCCCATTTCATCAGAGTAACTGTTTGCCAATATCAATAACCTGTTGAAATGCTCGTTTTTTGAGATTTGTTGTCATGGCTGTACCAAGTTCCAATGAAATCCAGCAATTTTCAATATTAAGCAATATTTTCCCGTTCTGCAGATAATACATCTTATCTGGATATCAGCTGATCCTACGAGGATCTCTAATTGATTAATGTGCGTACTCAATGAAGTTGCCAAATAATTTTGTAGAATTTGAAGTTCTCTCCGGAAGTTTTAGAACGATCTGCTCCACAGTAAGGGCGGTTGAATAATCCGACCGCGTCGCTATTCATTTGTTTCCTTGGAATTAAGTGAATTCAATCTGATCGCAGCTAATTCATTGGAATAAGGATCAAAAAGAAGCAGCCCTCCTTCTATCAGTTCATCAAAGAGTGTCCCAGCCTGCCGATCAGTCATATAAAATCGCACAGACATAACTTATATATAGATTCTGATTCTTAGTTGGTGCTCCTGTTAATTGATCAGTATATCTACTTCGCAAATTTCATATCGCCTTCATTACGTATTATGATGCCAAATTTTATGGAAATTGGTGCTATTATCTACCTACCGATCAGTCCACGGAGAATTCATTCATCGCAAAATGTCATTACACACAGCAGGGGCCAAATCCTGGAGATTTCTGAAGAGAGATACGCTGCATTATTTTTTTATTTGGAGTCATATAACATGGACAAGAAGAACATTTCAATCCTGCATGGTTTTCATTATTAAGCATTTCATCATTCTGGAAAAAATGTTCGGGCATATTTTGTATTTTTATTAAATCAAACCTATCGGAAACGCCCTGGACAAAAGGACAATTACCAAAACGTTATTAGTTACTCAATCTGCAAAAAACCGTAGAATCAACCTTTTTTATATTATCACAAATTGGTCAACTTTCGTTTAGTTAGTTCTTTTTTCGAAGAGACATTCGCCTTTGTCTGGGAAATATTGTTTTTGAATATACATGTTTAATATTTTATTAGAAGTTTATGAAAATATATATTGAGACCAATTGTTCTTTTATTATTCAAATTTTTCCTACCCTCAAAAACGCCCTGGGTGGAAATGGAAAACCAATAATAAGGAGTAACAGAAACGAACAAATTCTAACACGGAATCCAATTTTCGAATGTTTTACCTAGGCCAACTTTTGTTTGGCTATGCTTTTTTTGTGAAAACCCAAATCCCGTTGGGACCTACATAAGCAATTTGTTGATTGATATAACTAGGTGTATCCCAAGAGTTACTGTTGCGACCCGTTTTGTTGATCAAGAAAACTATAATCACTTATTGATTTTTTCAATTCAACGCAATCTTTCAGTTTATTCCAAATAAAAGGTTGATGAAGGAATCGATGTTCTAAGTACGTCCCAGAGATATCCTTGAACAAAAAGGACATCCAGAGGCTGTCCTCTTCGGTACTTGTTTTTAATGCAACTTGGTGCACCGAAGTGAAATGGCAAACTTTTGTTGAAAGAATCACGAGTTGAAAAAGAACGAAGTTCAGTGGGTTCTTACATAATTCGAAACTACCATCTTCCAATATTACGAGGCGGACACATTGCCCCAACGCTCTTTTTCAAGTTAGTATCTGTATAACATAACCAGACAAAAATATGTTATGAGAGACTTGAATGTAATGATTGGGACACTTCTGCGGACATTCTTGGATTATTCCATTTGAGTCCATGCTAAGGACATTAGGGGAAAGTACCTAGGCGCTGTTCCTGTTTTCTGGGGTGTGAATGGCAATACACTTCAAGAATACTGCGGTCCAGAAGGAATAAGCAGTATCAAATTTTCAAGATACTTCATTTAATAGGTGCAATAAAAATATGTAATGTTACATTTCTACTCTGGGTTCGAGAATAAGTGACAAAATAGTTGAGGAGTATAAGTAACAGTTGGTACATCATAATCAATAGTAGATTATACCACTAGTCAATAATGATAGCTATCATTCTGGGGAAACATTTACGAAACGAGCCGCGTTTGCGGCGAGAGAGTAATATTCCGAGAGAATAAAAGTGATTATGGCGAGTAGTATACAATACTTTATTAACAACTAATTTCTTCATCATAAATGGATGATTCTTCAGTTTCATTCATCTCAATACAAATACACAAACACTACCTACGCTTTTGACACTGAGACTTTGGAGTTTGGTTATATCGTTTCCATGGAAATATTCCATTCGAGAAATTTTGTGATAGGATTACCAATTAGACCCTTAAGTTGTACACAATGGGATTAAATCGGGTAGTTTATTGCAGTTAATAAGCCAATACCATTTACTGTGAGAAATACTATACAAGAAGGAAAAAAGACTATTACTATTAATCCATCGCCATTCTTCCCTAAGGGAATGATATATGGCATTATACTGCAGAAACCATAAGTATAATACATTACGTATTAGTCTTAAATGAACAACTTTATTCATTGATTTACTAAAATAGCTAATTCACAGCCCAACAAATCACTATTACTGTTTCGCCTACTTATTTACTTGATCGCTGTCTGTAATCAACTACTCCGTAATGCTCCCCGTCTGCTATATATACTTCCATTAAATGAGGTTGTTGGTATCTCTCCCGAACATACTCGATGAATCGCGATAACGATCGATGGGCGTGATCACCAAAGCAGATAGGCATAGAGAACGGGTTTCATTATTTCACAGAATTGTTAATGATCGTAGAATTCGGAACAATAAGTATAAACTTCCAAAAACTAAACTAATTCAAATATTCTTCTGTTCAGATATAAGTGGCAATAAGTTCAAAGCGAATTGTGGATTTTGAGCCATTGAAAGAATATACTGGAATTTAAATGGTTGATATACGTTTTTATTGGACGTGCTCTAACCAAAAAGAAAGATGAATAAGAGTATTTTTTCTTTAGTCCTAAATCTATTACTGAATAAAAGATCCTAGCCCGAAATGAACCCTTGCACTCTAATCAAAATAAGCGCGTCGTTGCCCGTGAACTCATTAAACCAAAACATTCATTTGAATTGAGTTGAATGTTTCTTCGAGGCCTCACTGCCCCACGTTGGTTGCCAAGTAACGAAATCTGATATTCCAAATGCAATTATACAATGAGTATACTGGGAAAATATGCAATAACAATTATACGTAAGCACAGGCGCGTATTCAAGGAAAAGTAATTGTCATTGCAGAGAATTATGCCAAAATACAGAATACATTATTTACTGGGATAATATGAATTTGGATTTGAAATGTAGCTCATATGTCCACCTGATTATTCTCCCTTGAAAAACTTGGGTTATTTTGAGAATATTATCATAAACACATTTGTGAGCTGGATAGTTTCGCCAATTTACCAATTGTTATTCAAGTCTCCCAAAGTTTACTTTTTGATGTCCATAATTCACAGGAAATTTGGAGATATTCATTTGAAGATGACAAAAAAAACAACGTTCCAAAATGTTTATTTTCACCTCTTTCTGACATGATTGCCGAAGTCATATCGGAATTCAAAAGAATCTGCGTATTTTCTGTATCGGCAAGGAAAGCTTTCTATTTTCTTCATATTTGTCGACTATCATTCATATGATCAATTCTGATGGATCGCCGAATGTAGTAATTTGTTTGCGTTCCCCAAGACTGCTTGAAAACTACCTGTATTTATGTGTAGCCAATGTCGTACGGCTTATATGTCATACCTATAAATAAAATCCCAATTGGTGGAGCGTTTAATCATAATAATAATAACCTTATGAATCATAGCAAGAATTCAGAATTGTAAGACAACCTGCTAATGTCTTATTGCTGTCTTAAAGCAATAGATGGATCTTTCGGAAACTGGATGCTTCACGTTGGGCGCCGAGTGAGGTCATTAAATTATTAAGATACTTACTCTATTGCAGTGAGCCAGGAAGGAATATTCCATATACACGAATATTCACAATACAAGTAATACATTTCTATGAAAAGTTCATAATTTTAGAAAGATGTACCGAAATATAAAGAATAGGTTTTTTCCCGCAATAATCACTGCAATAGATTTAATGAGTTTGAATATTTCTGAATCTAGAATAACTCAACTCAATTTTAAAAATATCGCTAGCTTATTGCAAACAATAGGCGTGCATAGAACCTTTGGTGTAGAAAGGAAACCTCAATTTCCTTCTAAGTAATACGGATACCAAACTGAATAAAAACATTTGCCACTGCACCCCTGAATTGATTTTCCAACTTAGCAGAAACAATTCGAGTGGAAGAATTTTTTGTTTGAAACCTAGTTTGTATTCGAATCAATTATCGTCGTTGTCTGAAAATGTTTAATTGATGATGGCCAAAGAAGTCGCCAGTTTTTTTAATTGAATTCGTCTCTTTCGGGAAAATAACGTTGCTAAAATGCTTTGCGGCGTTTTTGTTCTTGAGTGTATATAAGAATCTGAAATAAGGAAATGAAAACCTGCTTATATTATGTCTCCTCGGACTTCCTTTCTAAATTTTGCCAGGAATATAGTACCTAAATAATGTATATTTGCCTGAAGATTCACGGATGGTCTCACGCCATCTAACATGCACAATAAACCCTTCGCTGTACGGCAACAAACAATTGTTACAGTACGGCAGGGATGACCTACGCTGTCTAACAGATTTTCTCACAGGCCACTGTCGTATGCATGTGACAAATCATGGTCTTTGTTGGGAATATGATGATACAGCAGAACATATAATCTATGCATGTCTCGCCGAGGACCGAATCAGGTTTTCGATGTTTGGCAGAGTTTCACTCCTTTCCTTGAAAGGCCATTCACCGAATGAACAGATCAGCTTCGTCAAGAAGCTTGACTCATTTGGTGAAGTATGAATCCTGTGAACCACAATAAGTCCTACAGTTGCAGTGGAGGAGCCGTGTGAATCCACTCACGTAGAATCTAATCTAACCTCACGTTGGGCGCCAAATAACATATGGTTAATAACCTGATTCGGGTACTTCAAGTGAGTCAATGGATATCAAGTCAGGTTCAGTTGTACCATATTCTTTCACATTTAGAAAGGTAAGTGTATCAATTTATCCATAAATATCGTCAGTAACACTGCCTCGATGCGCAGAGTTACATAGATGCTTCGTCTTTGATATTGTCTGGCGGAAACCTAAACCAGATAAAATTTCCAATAAACCCGGAAGCAGTGTTAGTAGTTGAATAGTAGTTAATTATGCAACCATTCTAAAGGCTATCATTGCATTACATATCTACTTCATTGTCGCTATTTACAACAAAAATAATTCCAGTGAAAGTTCTACAAGCGATCCTCCAAATATTTTGAACTCTACGTTTTGAACTAATAATTAAAAGCTTGTATCTTCGAATATTTCAATTATAATCAAATTCACGTGGAAATTTATAACCATACAGTTACATCGCAGAAAGTATCTGCCGCCTTGCTAGAAATCTCTAGCACACGGTGTGTCTATATTGAGTTTTTGGTCATCCAGCAAATCGCGTTTTTCCTTCGAAAGAAATGACCATTTGCCACATAATCTTAAAATTATCAAGAAATAACTTCAATTTTATTCAATAACGTTTCATTATCCTTCATAATCATCACTCTCAGATTCGAAATGAATTAAAACTGGTTCGATTTTTTCGAGGTCGAGACTTTGGCAGAGGAAAACAATTGTTCGAATGCCTTATAGCTGCAAAACTAGTGTGATTTTGAAAATAAAACCAGTGTTGTATAAAAAGTTTGAAGGCCCTTCAAAAAGGTTATTAGAAAAGACACCTTTCTTACATTAAAAAATTGATGCCAACCACCCCGTTAGCAACGAGTGACTAATTTTTGAAAATTAGTCAAAATTATTAATTATTACTTCCACACTGTTCTTGTTTTTTATTCTATAAAGCGAACTATGCAATTGTTTTTCTCAAAAAGTATCTTAGTCTAAGTGTAAATATTTGACGTGGATACTTATACTGATCTTTACAATTGAGGCACGGGAGGCAGTTTCAAAAAGACGGTGATAAATTTGTTACCACTCTGTGTGGACCACCGTACGGTCCCAATTGTTGGGTATCCTGGTTTTCTGAAACGTGGTTTGCAGGTTTTTGAGTCTGATGTTTCGTGTACATCTGCGGCAGACATTTTCCAATGCGTGGCATAGGTCGGAGTGTTCTTTTGTGCTGCGAGGCTTTGTAATTGAATGAATTCAGCAGAGACACTTCGACCAATGCCACGTCGCCTTTGAAAATGTCTGCCACAGAATCAGACGAAATGTGAGGCTCAAAAACCTGAAAACACCTAACAGTTCATTAGTTACCGGTCGTGAAAGATTACAAGACCATACTGTTCTCAGTTTTTCATTTCAGCTACTGAAAATATACGTCAAGAGTCGCTTCAGCAATTCGGAGTGAGTGATCTTTCCGTTTCGAAAATCATTGACTCCTCCATTCTGCCTTCTACCAATTCCAGAAGCGAACCGATATCGTCTTCCTGGCAAGGCATCTCCGGCTCTCAAGATTACGAATCATTTTTGTCAGACATATCATCGCCTTGTGAAAGAACGCTTCAGCCAGTCAAAAGAGAGGAACCCGATGGAGACCTACGGACAGAGCACCAATTCTGGAAGCGTTTTCTGCTAAACCTACCAGAAGATCCCAGCTCTCTCTGCGTTTCTCCCGAAGGCTTGATATGCAAAGATACGCTCTCCACTTCCAATATCCAATAAGCAATTATTACCAATGGATTTGTTAATACACGGTCAGCTTTAACAAGACTAATACACAACGTGCCCAGGCAGAAGATTACCAGGCTTTGCCGGTAGTTATTTTTCCCACGAATGGCGCTAGTAGTTTTTGCTATTTGCTATATTTCATAGACGGACAGAAAACGCAAGGCGTTATATATGTAACAGAATTTTAATTTTACCTGTAAATCTGCTTGCTGCGAGATTCGAATTATAGGAAAAGATTTCCAGCAATGCGTCAATAATTTCAGATGCTACGACAGAAGACGGGGTGGGCGTTCTTACTGGCTCTGCTGCCACACCTGGAAACGCCATTTGCGAGCCGATAGCGCCACTATGTCCTCTGATCGGAGATCCGTACGAGAACAACCAATCTCTTTCTTCGACCTTGCTCCAATCTGACAAATCTCCAGAAAGGGCAAGGGTCTTCACACACGCAGAAGGGGTCATGATAAAGGACGAGCCTGAGGCCCTCCTGCAACCAGAAGAAGAGCTCTTGAGTAGTTCATTCACGAGATCGCTAGAAGATCCCAGCTCTCAGAGTGCTGCATCAAAACGTAAGAATATATCGATATTTCATTAAAGAATATTTTCGAGACGGATTCAGTGAGTACACAACTTGAATGATTGGGAATTGCACCTGCTCGATCATCCCAGCAGTTTTGGTATTTTATCAGTTGTTTGACTTTTTAGATGAGAATCAGGTCACAGAAGTCTGAGATATAAAATTTTCTTTTATGTAAGCTTTATATTCACTGAATCCGTCGTGATTTGATCTATTTCCAATTAAGATTATCGTGATGAACTCGTAAAAAACCCATATCGTGATCCTAAAGATCCTATAGTCGAAGATCCGATAGTTTTTTCAATAAAAACTTTCTTGTAAGCCTGGCGCATGAGGGGGAAATCTTTGGAACCCGGTCAGCAATCGGAGTTTCAATCAAAAATACTGTAGGGTTTGAGGCCCCACTTTGCACCCAACAGTCCTGCTTTTAGGTTTAAAAATTTTTTCTGGCGCCAATTACAAAAACTTTCGGACCTTCGAATCCAATATTCTAGACAGAAAAATTAATAATTAGTCCCGTCATAGTAAGTCAACGAAGAAACTTTATGAACCTTTTTTTTAAACAGAAAATTCTGGCAAATTATATGTAATAAGTTAAAAGTTGACGGCTTTTAAGTTTGTGAAAGGTGAACATAGGGCTCACAGGTTTTGGAACTAATCGAAGTGATATAGGTATACCATTTCTATATTTACCTTCAACTATATTATGCAAGAATTACGTTTGTAGCAGGTCACCAGGAACTCGTTATTTTTCTTAACATGACTATAAATGAAATGTGTGAAAGATTAGGAATCAATAGATCATACGAATGGTATAAAAATGGCAAATGATTGAAAAATTCAAGTCATCATAGTTCTGAAGTACATAATAACTTATTACTAAAAAAAACAGAGAGTCGATGTAAGCAGATTTGTGAGTATATCGGGGAAATAAACTATATATTGGAAGTGAAACACAAATCAGTAAATTTTTTCTTCACTTCCGCTTAATTGCATAAAGTGAATTATACAGACAATGTCTATAGGCGCCTGAAGCATATTTTTGTTTCTGGTGTTATATTCGAGATAGTCTGAATTGAAACAACTATTGTTTTTGTGATACCTATATGATAAAGTTATGATATATAATCGTGATTTTCTATTCGACACACACAGAGGACGACAGTGATCAATACTCCCTGCAACAGCCAAGACGATTCTCAGGGCTCTTTTTGAATGGAAAAACCTTTATCGAATCTTGCGAGTTACACCATTATATGACGCCCTTATTCAAATAAAATTGGGTAAGACCAAAGGAGGCACTCAACATCGTCTCGATATTTGCAAATTTCTTTTTTTGACGCAGTACGTATATGTAGTTTGATGAGTTTCTGCACAAGTCCTAATATGACCACATCAGTTGAGATTATCGTAAACAGTCATGCCCAGAGAATTAACAGTATCTCTCTTGGGAGTGCTTCAAAAAAAGCGCTGCTTATAAGTTTTTTCCCAATTCAGCGAAATGATAATGTTAGAGAGTTTGTAATGCGGCATCATCAGTAAACATAATAACATTCGAAAAAAATGATAAAAAATATCCTTTATATAATAAATGAAGAATTAAAGCGGCCCCAAATTGGATCTCTTGTTGAAGTCGTTACTTGAACAATACTTTTCAGCAAACCAGAATATGGAAATAATAATTAATTTCTTTCAACAACGTGTATTCAACTTCAAAAACAGAGATTAATTGACAAAACTGTGACAAACTATCTTCTATATGTCATAAACTATATGGATAACATTAGTGTTACTTCAAATTAGATGAAATGTCACTTCAACACCCTCCCTCATTGAGTAATTTGTTGATTCATAGTCAGTCCCAGACTCTCGCACAGAGTTTTAAGTCTTGGTTTAAACAATGGTTTTGTCATTATGTTTGCAATTTGAAATTCCGAAGCTATTTTCTTTACTTCAATTGAACTTTCAGACACGAGTTCTCTCACGAAAAAATGTCTTGTCTGTATATGTTTAGTACGGCGATGGTATTCAGGATTTTGTGCCAACCTAATTGCAGCCTCGTTATCTACCATCAGCTGGGGTGTACCTTTCAGTTCAATAATTTCGCAATACAATCGTTTTAGCCAAATTAGCTCCTTCGCTGCTTCACTTGCGGCAACAATTTCTGCTTCAGTAGTAGATATGGAAACTGATGGTTGCCGTTGACTTAACCAGGATACAGCGCCACCAGCATACATGCAAACCACTCTAGTTGTTGACCTACCCGTAGTATTGTCTCCCCCATGGTTGGCACCACTAAAACTTTCAATCATTCCAGTTTTGTATTGAGATTTGTAAAGAATGCCATAATCTAATGTCCCTTGAAGATAGCGAAATATTCTTTTAACTCGAATACAATCTTGTGAACTTGGATTTTCCAAAGTTCTAGAAGCATAGCCAACTGCATATGCTATATCCGGTCTTGTACCAGTCATGAGATACATGAGGGCTCCAACAGCTTGCCTATATGGAAAAACATCTGTTGTGACTTCTTTCTCTTCCCTCCCTGGTTCATTCATCTACACATAGGTGTAGAGATTGGATTACAGTTACCCATTCCAAAGCGTTCTAACAACTTTTTGGTATAACCATTCTGACTCACTCTTATTGATCCATCTTCATTTCTCTTTATTTCTAAACCAAGAAAATAAGAAGCTGGTTTAACAGTTATTTTGAACTCTCTCTTCAAACTTTCAAGGAATTTTTCTTTGAGTGACTCATTTTTTGAAGCTATTAGGCCATCATCTAAAAAATTGTTCTAAAATTGTTCGTTATCGTTAACCAGCTGACGAACGTCAACCCTCAGAAGTCGAAACTTGTGCGAGCAATGGATCAACGAGGCCTGCTTACCTTTTAACGTGCGATTACCCAGCACATCTACATATATAGAGTCAAAATTATAACATCTTCATTCTTTTTCTTAATAAACAGACATGGATCAGCATCACTTGTACGAAAACCTTGTTGGAATAAAAATTCTATCCAAACCTTCTGTTCCAGCACCTAGGAGCTTGTTTGAGACCATAAAGGCTCCGTTTCAGATGGCAAACATAATCAGAACCATCTTCATATCCCTCCGGTTGTTGCATGAAAATATCTTCCTCCAACTTGCCATACAAAAATGCAGTTGAAACATCAAACTGGGTTAGAGACATATTTTCAGATGCTGCAATACTCAATACTGCTCTAATCGTACCAGATTTTGCCACCGGACTGAATGTCTGATTATAGTCTTCTCCTTTTCTCTGAGAAAACCCCTTTATTACAAGTCTAGCCTTGTATTTATCAACAGAACCATCTGGATTTGTTTTTATTTTATAAACCCACTTGCATGGTATTGGTTTCTTGCCACTTGGTAGTTTTTCAAGTACCCAGGTATTATTTTCCTTAAGCGAGTTCATTTCACTGTTCATTGCTTCCAACCAATGAATTCGTTGATCACTTCTTAAGGCTTCTTTATAGCTCTTTGGTTCACGGAGTTCAAGCACTTCAGTGGATGCATGCATGACAAAGTCATCAAACCTCTTCGGATATTTTATTTCAGACCTATTTCTCAGCTGCATTCCCTCATCTTCGTTTTCAGATTCATTTTCTCCTCCTGAAGTACTCTTGAGCATATCTTCTAGTTCTTCTTTGCTCTGTTCTGACTCACTGATGTTGTTTTCTACTTCCACTTGTTCCTCTGGTTTGGGCGAAACAACAGGACCTGTATTCAATCGAGTAGAAACAAGGAGTTTCTCATCAAAAATAACATCTCGGGATCTAATCAACTTTTTGGTTTCCCTGGACCATATTCGATACCCATCATCATTATCATAGCCAAGTAGTACTTCTTTGACCACTTTTTTGTCCATTTTCTTTCTACAAGGCTTTGGGATATGTGCATAACAAGTAGTGCCTATGATCCTGAAATGTTTTATATTGGATTTCTTTCCCAACCAAATTTCATAGGGTGTTTTATTGTCTACTCCTGAAATCCCCGTTCGGTTTAAGATATAAACAGCAGTATTTATCAATTCTGCCCATAAATACTGAGGTGAGCTTTCTCCGGAATGCATGAGAGTGCGTGCAGTCTCAACAACTGTTCTGTTATCCCTTTCAGAACAACCATTCTGTTGCGGAGTGTATGGCATGGTTAATCTTTGTTGAATTCCATTTTTCTGTAGAATTTCTCTGACTCTCTTATTATCAAATTCTCCACCATTATCACTAAGCAGTTCCTTGATTATATGTCCAGCAGTTCTAGCTTCAGCTAACATAATTTTCAGTTTTTCAGGTACTTCAGATTTTTCTTTAATGAAGTAAATATATCGGTATCTACTGAAATCGTCTTTGAATAGTACAAAATATCGATATCCTGACTGAGAATTCACAAAAGGTCCACACACATCTGTGTGCATAAGTTCACCTGGCTTTTCTGCTCGGTTCCTAGTACCAAACTTGTGTCTATGTGCTTTACCATTTATACAAGCCTCACATAGTTCACAGTCCAGTTTCACATTTAACCCTAGCTCACGTGATATAATTGCTTTAATGTGCCTTTTGTTTTGGTGTCCAAGTCTTTCATGATATAATTGCAATAACTCATCATTCGAAACTGTGTGCACCTGAGACATTAAATCAGGTTTGACATGTTTCAATGCTAGCTTGAATAATCCACCATATCGACTTCTTTCACCAATGAGTTTTATGTGTCCATCAATAATCAGACTACATTTCTCTGCTTTGGATATTAACTGACTTTCTGGATGTTTGTCCTGAGCAGACAGGACAGAAAAAATATTTTTCTTTATACTGGGAACATACCCAAACATCACCAAGAGTCAATCGTTCAGACTTTCCATTCACATCTGCTTCTACTGTGATTGTACCCTTTCCAACAGCTCCAATGGAGTACCCATTCGCAGTTGTGACTGTGTGAGTTTCATCGAAATACTCGAATGTTTGGAAAAAGTCATCTCTGTTTGTGATATGACTTGTGGCTCCATTATCAACAAACCAGCTATTTTGATCACAATCACTAGTTACAACGTTACTAGTAACGGCAAGAAGTGTCATATTGATGCCATTTCCTTTTCCTGTTGAATTACTGTCTGTATTCGGCTTGGGAGGCCTGCCATCAGCTTTCCACTTCACACAATGCCTCACTCTATGACCTGGTAATTTACAGTAATGACATATCAACCCTTTCTTGGGTTTGTACTTGGATTTGTTGTCACTACCTTTTTCAGTAACCAGTAGTGCTTCTTGATTATTATCACCTTTGCTGCTTAATGCTTTCTCATACGTACACAACTGATTTGTGAGATTATCAATTGTTCTTTCTGTCTTTGGTATCATCATCCACCCTGACTTGAAAGAAAAATATTCATCTGGTAGGGTTTCCAATATCTTACAAATAAGCAACACTTCAGGTAAGTCACATCTACACTGACTGTTACTTGCTAATTTATCCTTAGCAATTTCCACTTGAAGTTCATTCCACAAGTTTTTCAGCTTTGATGTATGTGCGGCAATGTCATTGGTGAGTTGTCTTTTATAGCTAAAGAACTGGGTACACAGGTCAAAGGTTTTGTCTTCTGCATTTCCATCATATAATCTGTGCAATTCTAGCCAAACCTCACGAGCATTTGAAAACCGCATCACCTTCTGAAGAGTTTCCTCAGTCATATTTGTCGTTAGAACTAATAGGGCAGTACTGTCTGCTTTCGTGAAAAATTCCAGATCAGTATCATATTTTTTCTTCTCTGTTTCAGTTGCAGTAGATGTCACAGGTGTAGGCATTAAAACTCTCCCTTCAAGAACATCAATTGTGCCTGCAATCCCTCGAAGTAAAATGCACAGCTTATATTTCCATGTAGACCAGTTAGCTTTTCCTTCAAGCAAACCTATCTGAACTCTTGTCATATCCATGATTATTTCTTCACAAAAGAAATATATTGAGTTCGGAAGTTTCAGCAGTCTAACGCACCTGGGCCCATAACCTGTTGAAGTCGTTACTTGAACAATACTTTTCAGCAAACCAGAATATGGAAATAATAATTAGTTTCTTTCAACAACGTGTATTCAACTTCAAAAACAGAGATTAATTGACAAAACTGTGACAAGCTATCTTCTATATGTCATAAACTATGAATAACATTAGTGTTACTTCAAATTAGATGAAATGTCACTTCA
>JAVJAQ010000656.1:0-121264 GCA_032362365.1 Zygogramma bicolorata
ATTCAGAGATTGTATCGTAGGGAGCAGCGTGATAAAAATGAGATCGCAAATATTCCAGTTGATATGGATAAAATTGATGATGATTCTTTGTGTGAATGATCCAGCTGTTCAAAACTTGAATATTATTGATGAGCAAAATCAAACTCTGAATGATATAAATTAACCAGTTGAAGAAGTGGAACATGCACAAAACTCTGGTGAACACCTATGTCCCGATATTGATTTCGAGTTGCAGAATTGTTATCGTGAAATCCATCATCTCCGGGAAACTTTGCAGACTTAATCATTCACATTGGAAAGTTTAAAGCATAACTCATCTAAATGCCTTTTTTATACAGGATTACCATATGAAAAGATGGTTGTGGTTTATAATTTTGTAGAGCCTTATATAACATATCCTAAATCTGTTCTTTCAAAATTATTATTTATTAAAGTACATTTTCAGTATTTTTTTCACAAGCTTCACTCCAATCCTTCTAATCCATTTAGATATAAACATATTGTATGAATCCAAACTTTTATAGTCTTGAAGTCTTCTGTGCATGCACTCTCATATACAAAATAGTTTATAATGTCATACATGTCATGAAACTTTAGGAAAGTATTTCACAGCATTACTACAATCCCCAAATTTCAATAAATAAGGATCACATCCCTTACTTTCCTTCAGTTTCTCTAAATATCTCTTCTGGATATCCATAGACAAGGTGTTGAAATAATCACTTTTATCAGCCATTTCACATACAATTTCCTTGCAAGCAGGAAGAATAATGAATATAGATTGCAAAATTTAGACATTTATATATGTCAGGTACACTAAGGGTATACCCAAAATTAGGGTAAACCCGTAATTTCTTCATAATTACGATCATAATCTCATTAAATTACCATTGTTGCTTATGGAAGTACGGTTTGTTTGTCCAGCAGGCTGATTGACAGTTGTCTTGTGACGTCACATGCCCGCGGTGTATAGGAGATGACTAAAACCCTGGATGGTGTGGGACCAATGCGATATTGTTAATTTTATGGCGACACTTTTCTGTCATTAGTGTCATTTTTACGTATCGTGTGTTTTCTCAATTTCATCGTATACCATACACCGCGGGCATGTGACGTCACAAGACAACTGTCAATCAGCCTGCTGGACAAACAAACCGTACTTCCATAAGCAACAATGGTAATTTAATGAGATTATGATCGTAATTATGAAGAAATTACGGGTTTACCCTAATTTTGGGTATACCCTTAGTGTACCTGACATATATAAATGTATAAATTTTGCAATCTATATTCATTATTCTTGCTGCTTGCAAGGAAATTGTATGTGAAATGGCTGATAAAAGTGATTATTTCAACACCTTGTCTATGGATATCCAGAAGAGATATTTAGAGAAACTGAAGGAAAGTAAGGGATGTGATCCTTATTTATTGAAATTTGGGGATTGTAGTAATGCTGTGAAATACTTTCCAAAAGTGACATGTTGTACGACATTATAAACTATTTTGTATATGAGAGTGCATGCACAGAAGACTTCAAGACTATAAAAGTTTGGATTCATACAATATGTTTATATCTAAATGGATTAGAAGGATTGGAATGAAGCTTGTGAAAAAAATACTGAAAATGTACTTTAATAAATAATATATTTTTGACTGAAAATGTACTTTAATAAATAATAATTTCGAAAGAACAGATTTAGGATATGTTATACAAGGCTCTACAAAATTATAAACCACAACCATCCTTTCATATGGTAATCCTGTATAAAAAAGGCATTTAGATGAGTTATGCTTTAAACTTCCCAATGGGAATGATTAAGTCTGCAAAGTTTCCCGGAGATGATGGATTTCACGATAACAATTCTGCAACTCGAAATCAATATCGGGACATAGGTGTTCACCAGAGTTTTGTGCATGTTCCACTTCTTCAACTGGTTAATTTATATCATTCAGAGTTTGATTTTGCTCATCAATAATAGGTATTCAAGTTTTGAACAGCTGGATCATTCACACAAAGACATCATCAATTTTATCCATATCAACTGGAATATTTGCGATGTCATTTTTATCACGCTGCTCCCTACGATACAATCTCTGAATGCTTTGAACTGCATTGATATTTGTTTTGTAGCCAAGTAATTGATTCGGTACCCAGTCTATATTGTCAACATCTTTGAGTGCACTTGGCTTGTCTGAAATGAAAAAATAAAATAAAATAATGTTTCCTAGATTCTTTGAAAATATCTCTTACAAAATGTTTTGAACACACCGTTGCCCATTTCAACTTATAAGAAGTTAAATCTGCTCTTCTAGTTGCCTGAATCCACAATTCACATCTCTTTTCAGCAAGAGGATTGATCTTTTTTCTATTGTCGAAAATAGTAGGGAATCGATGGAATGAAACATTATGTCTGTCGCTATTACTTCCACATTTCACAATCGCACAAAATTGAGCCTTTATTGAGAAAAAAGATTTTAAAATATGACATAAACACACACTCAGCATAGGTAAATCAGAGCCCAGATTCTTATTCACGAGTTCGATTATCGAATTGTTTAGAAAATGCGTATATTTTCGGTACAGCGCACGCTACAGTCACAGTCTGAGCTACTCGACAATCGAATTCGTGAAATAGAATCTGGAGGCAGATTTGTATGTCCAGCAGGCTGGAATGACAACTGTCATTTACTGTCGTCTGTCAGATATGCCCGCGGTGTATATGTATGTGACGTCACACGCATCAGCCTGCTGGACAAACAAATCGTATCTCCATAAATAACAATGGTAATTTGATGAGATTATAATTTCAATTCTGAGATACAAAATTCCTGAATATACCGTTGCCTATTTCAACTCATCAGTACTTAAATCTGCTCTTCTATAGTGGCCTCTGAAAAGATAGAATGATCACGTGAACGGCACGCACTCTTTGAATGTTCCTCTTCCCATTGATACAAGTCCGATTTACACCACTCAACAAAAACGTCGCCGCGTCGTTCTCCCATCAACTCTTGGGATGCTTTTTTATAAGTGTTCATTATTACACATTTTTCCTCTACAGTTAAATGTCTTTTTTTTTTTCTTTTTCTTGGAGGTGAAAGAGTGTTTCCATCCATATTATTTAATTAACGTAACACACGTAAATACAAAGCACCAATGAGTACAGTACAGTGTAAATAGTTCTTCATTTATTTCAGTTTAGAAGGCGTGGCTATGCAGGGATTCACTGTTCACGCGTCCTTGAATTCTATCTTTTGAACAGCCCGACTATAGTTGCTTGAATCCACAATTCACGTCTCTTAACAGCAAGAGGATTAATATTCTTTCTATTGTCGAAAATAGAAAGGAATCGATGGATTGAAACTTCACATCACTCAAAATTAAGTTATTACCGAGAGAAAATATTCTGAAATATGACACAAATGCACAAAAAGCCTCTTTAGATCGCTTTGTTTGTCCAGCAGGCTGGATTTACAACTGTCAGGTTTACTGTCGTCTGGAAGATATGCCCGAGGTCTATTGGAGTTTCTCACCAAATTTAAAGATTTATTAGCATTCAAGAAATGATTGACAGGATGTTGAAAAATGAAAAAGACTTTAATTTCAAAAAAAATTATAAGATAATCAGCAGATTGTGAATTAAGAGTATGATTGTGATTTATCATTGGAAAAGTAATTTTATACCCTTTCGTTATTTCTAAAAAAAATACTTTCCATTTGAGATAAAAAATTAGATGCGCTTCCGGTCAAACCGGTTTGATACTTGCTAAATTGTACATTGACGACAACAAAATGAACTGTAACCTGTAACTACAAAACAACATCGAAGATACAAGGGAATAAATTGGTTTCGGGTTACCTGGTGTACTTAACGTTCTGCATCATATCAGGAGTGGTCGCCAATTTAACTATGACGCTGATATTTTGAAGGGCTGAAAATTTTTGGAGTTATACTACTATATATACTCAACATGATGCACTACACAGAATATGTCTCAAGGACTCATTTTCAGGAAAAACAAATTCTCTACGATATGACGCCGATATTTTGCTGGGCTGAAAATTTTTGGAGGTATGTTACTAAATATAGGAAACATGATGCACTACATCAGAATGTGTCTCAAAAACTCTTTCAAAGAAAAAAAAAACAGTCTTTTCAGGGGTGGTCACCATTTCAACTATGACGCCGATATTTTGAAGGGCTGAAAATTTGTGGAGGTGTACTACTAATTATAGTCAACATGATGCACTACATCAGAATGTGTCTGAAAAACTCGTTTCAGGAAAAAATCAAAGTCTTTTCGGGGGCGGTTGCCATTCAAACTATGACGCCGATATTTTGTAGGGCTGAAAATTTTTGGCTTCATACTACTATATATACTTAACATTCGGCATTATATCAGACCCTGGACTTGATTTTTATATATCATTTCTGAATAAAAAATAACTATTTTTTTTTTATAAATTGATACCACCTGTGGATATTTCTCGTAGAAAGTGTAATAAAATATTCTGTCCTACGTTCAAGTTTCTAACGGGAGACTGAATTTTCAAACCTCTTCGAACACATTTTTTTGGCTGTGTCTACACAGTCCATTATTATACAAAATATATCACAAAGTTGTTCTCTTAAATTTTCAAGTGTATAGCAATGATTGGCTCATGTTCCATCACTCTTTGACTGAACTTAAAGGGAACACAAAATACCTCCGAGTCGATTTGGCGATCTCCACAATACCCAGTCACTACTTGTGTGTAAACCGGACTTGAGAGTGGGGGGTGGGCGCTAGATTTGGGCGCTAGCGCCCGACGCTAACTTCACACAAGTCATAATCCGCCGATATTCTGATACTACGACGTGTCAATTGATTTCGTGTGAAGAAGAATCAGTATCCATTATAAATTTAATAGAACATTCTGCTACAAGACTGCAAGTTGTGATCAATATTCAATGAACAAATGAATTTAAATTCAAATTTTCATAATGTCAAATTATTGTAACGGATTACCGGCGTGGCCAACCTTACGTTAATAGTTCATTAACGTAGGTACAAATAATTCAATTCAATAGTGTGAATTTCAAGATATTGTGGATGAACTGTTTGTTGTTATTTCAAATGAGTATCGATATAACTTTTGGGAAAGGATCATTAGAGATACCTTCAGTGGTGTAGTAGTCATTTTATTCCTTTTACTAGGTCGAATTTTTCACATTTCGGTACAATAACCATGACACTTAGAGTTTCTCAGTTTTCGCTTTGAGGGCCTCGGGCCCGAATGTGTGGAAAAATATATTCATTTCCTCTTCAATCCTTCAGTCGTTTTCATTAACAAAATCCATTTTTTTTACCCATCACGAAGATCAGTTTCGAACACATTTCTTTGATGAAATATCAAGTGTAGCACAATATTTACTTTGCTTTTTACCTCTGGGTTCGAAAGTAAGTGACAACTAGTGCGGCAAAATCAACTTTATTGTTATGAACTAAACAAATCATTAAAACAGTTAAAACACAACTCAATAGGGTATAAATTCCGTATCCAGCCGGTCGAGTTTCTTAATGAAACTTTGTACACTTATAGAACTTGACATGCTGAGTTCGAATATCTGGGTCATTTTATGCGGAAACGCCCCCTAGCGGAGAAAATCAAAATTTTGGAAAAATGCGTTGTAGGCCATTTCTAGCACTGGCATGCGCAAATTATGTATTTTTTCATGCTGAAGACCATAAAAACTTTGCTTAATATCTGTGCCAATTTTGCAGTATCATACTATAATATTATATTATATTATGATACTATAATATTGCTGAAGATACAACTAATTTATGGAAATTGCACTTAACGTTATGAGAATATAGCTACGAACTCTTTTGCAGTCATACTATTGAATAGTAGCTGAATTGGTATGCCAGATGCTAACCTAACCTAACCTCGGATCACCCCTGTGAAGGGAAAGTCCCTAACCCTTTGCTTACACTGGAGACTGATGACTCATGCTGAAACAGTTGCGAATTGCCTGAATCTGACCTTCAGCGATCTGAGACTGACTCTCGCGCATGCGCAGTGCTAGAAATGGCCTAAAACGCATTTCTACAAAATTTCGATTTTCTCCGCTAGGGGGCGTTTCCGCATAAAATGACCCGGATATTCGGACTCAGCATGTTAAGTTTCATAAGTGTACGAAGTTTCATCAAGAAATTCGACCGGCTGGATACGGAAGTTTAGCCTCGCACAGTTTCGCTTATTCAATCATTCAGTCGGAATGTCCTATCAACTGACTACTGCCGACCGCCGCTCTCTGTGTCGGTATATATATGGGTAAATGTATCTCGAATCTTTCGATCTCGAACGGGACGTCATGGGCGTAGAGAAAGGATTTCATTGTTTAAGGATTTTTGTCGTGATAAGTATTTCAAAAACAATTGATAAAAAAAATCTGTCCGAACAGTAACTGAATCGCGCCCAAAAAATTTGCATATTCAGGTTGAAAAATTCAAAAATACTTAGCACCTTTTCACATTATTTTTTTGTTGAAGCGATGTGAGTAAAGATTTATTATTATCATTATTAAATCAATTGATGATGAGTCAATATTTATGACGTAAAACATCGTTCAATATAACATAGAACAAACCGAAATTCTCAAAAGTATGCATTTTTTGATATCATGAAAAACTCGTTTCTCTTATATTCGCTCGAAAATGTCACATTGATAAAAGATAGCAAATGCTTCAACATCAATTTCCTCATGAAAAACATTCCGTTTCAAGTTTTAGATTGAATATTCTGGTAATGACTGCATTTATGAGAACACATATCTTGAGGGAAATAACCAATATTGTATCGACAGAATGGTGACATCCTGTCTATTAGTTCTCGATTTATGAGAGCACATATCTTGAGGGAAATAACCAATATTGTATCGAAAGAATGGTAATGGTGACATCCTGTCTATTAGTTCTCGAAAATGACTCCAATTCGGCAGTCAACACTTCGATCAACAAAAATATCACACACATTATTTTCCATATTCGAGCGTGTGTGAGAAATTTCACCACAGGAAGAAGTTGAAAAAGTTTAATTAAATCAAAGTTTTGAAGGCTGAAAGCTTCCTATGAAAATCGTAATTTAGTATGACCCTCTGATAGTAATAATATTCATTATGAATAAAATTCCATGAAAGTCAACTAGTTGTGCTTAACACCCTCCTGGCTAGCCAACTTGATAACTGATATTATTGAAAAATCTCGGGAGGAAAAAAACGAACGGCCATCTATTAAGCAAAAGCTTGGACTGTGCGCGTTATTGGCGCTTTATATCGATACATAATAAACCTAGAAATTTTCTGTAGAGATCAATTACCCTAACGCGAAACTGATATTATTTGAACTCGACGTGCCTTTCCCTTACAAGGTAAGCATCTTCAGGATAAGAAAATTGATAATAATAGCATTTCCAATGGCATCGTTAATTCGAATAATCTTAGGGAACGACTGATGCTCCTTCATGTTTGAATGTATAGGGGATCTTGTGAAACGGTTCACAATTTTTACTGCTCGTTTTTTCTATTGGATCATCTAACTTTCAAATAAATCGGATAAAAAATATTTCACTGTACATTTTCAGTGCAACATTAGAATGCCATTTTATAACGAATTTTTATAAATGCATTCATATTTAATTGAATGCTTCGTTTAATGATTGAATGAATAATAAGGATGGCGAAGTTCTAAAAATAAGTCGAACCTAATCATAATGGAGACGAACATCTTTATATGATGAATTCCTCCTTGATTTACCAAATAAAATTGAATAATTCGTCCATTATCAGCGACACATGTCACCGACAACATCGCATCGCTATGAAAAGGAGGAGCAGTGTCTCAGTTTCCTCCGACCTTGTTCAATATTGATTTTGCCTGAAAGCCAAATATGAAGGGCTGAAAAAAGGAGTGAGTTGTTCTGTTTTCAGTGTTATTTCACCCTTTTGATACTCCTCACAACAGCTTAACCTACCCATTTTCGATTTCAAGTTATTCTATTGTTGAGTTTTTGTTGTAATGGACGTTGTTGGTTTCCATCGTGATACATAATGTGAGTACCTATGTGGTAAATTAATATGTTTCGATATTGTTGTTGTTTAGCGGCAGATGTTTGAAACAAGTACCCGTTTTATGTTCCTGGCCGGAAAAGTTTATACTCTATCATTTGGAATAACACAAACTAATTTCTGTTGACTCAATTGCATCTTGAAGGATTATTAGTGAAGAGGGTCGGATGAAAATGAATGTTCATATATTTAAAATAGGTTTGATAATGATTTGGCCCTATCTCCACAAATATATCGTTCGAAATTGTTCCGAATGCTTCAAAAATGAATCATGAGGTTTGTTTTTCAGTTCGAACCTTTTTCGAATAAATATTCTTCCCTAAGCTGGATATAGAATTCTAAACTTTGATCGTGTTTATCATTGTTATTCTTGGGCATTTTATTATGAAAATTCATGATATAAATGGCAAAATTCACTTCAATACTTCAATATAAAATGGGTCATGACATTTAGGTCATTGCGAGTGTGTCAGAAGACAATTTTTTCGAATATTATTTCAAAATCTGTAAACAACTCAAAACTCTGAGTGTGTTCATCAATATTATTATTATTATGAATACCGTAATAATGAATTGCATTCACCCATTTTCTGGTGGAAATTCAGTGCAGGAAATGCAATATCCACCTCAATACATCGATCCCGAATTATTTGAAATGATTACACTTTGACTACCCTCACTTACTTTATTTGCATACAAATTGTTTCAGACCAAAACATGACCCTTAATCGATTAGGTTAGAACCGAAATTTAGATCTATTTCTGCTTCAATATAAACCCCGAGAAGGCCACCATCAGTGTTTTGAACAAGTTAAGTTAGGTTTTATTAACTCAATATATTGTACACCTTAAGACGATATAATTGCAGAAGGATATTGATTTCAGGGGTGCGTTTTAAGGAACCGAGGTCGTTTTTTTGTTTTATCTAAAACAACAAAATTAAAAAAAAAACACTTTTTCATGGCTTACCAATTGCTCATTCAGAATTTTACAGAACTATTTTCCCAAAGAATGGCCATATCAGTTGGTTTATTTGTCAATATTTTTTCCTTTTTCGCGGCGTTCATGGAACTTTTTTTTCAATTTATGCAACTTACTGTGGTAGGTGGTGTTTACAACCTAGAAAAACGTTTTGGTGAATGCTCATTCGTCTCTGTCCCCTTGGTTCACACGATGTGTCAATCATCCCTTCACGCATGTCACTGAAAGCTGAAAAATGCATTTTTCCCAACTTCCTCAATTTCCATATAAAAAAGAAAACGATTCTCAACTCTTCATTCCTCAGTTGGTTTATGAGATATTTTGAATGTGTGAGAGGGTCATTGAACATGTATGAAAACTCAAGTATAAGGTATATAGACCTAGGAATAATCCCATACTGTCTTAGAAGAGTACTAAATCAATATTCTGTCAGTTCTTTCTGTATTGAAATGTTCATGTCCTTAATTTTTCATTAGTGGCCAATCTGAATGAAAATTATTTTCAGATTCAGTATGCTTCTTTCATGTTTTATTGAAAAAATCACATAGCTTAGTGGGATATAGATATTTATTTGATATATCAAAGTTTTTTCACTTCGAAACTTCATGAATTATTTTTGATGTTATAATATTTAGTCACCAAAAATTTAATCAAAATGAAAATCGCTTAAACATAAATTTACCAATTATTTATGTCATTTCGGTTCAAAATTGTGTTTTTATTGCTCAGTCACCAACTACGTAATAGTATTATTATAATTTATGCCCATGTGAGCTTAGGCTAGCTTATGGCCTTTATGGCCCATGTGAGTCATAAAGAACTTTCCTACATTTCGACACTCTGGTTTGACAGTGTTTTCCTTTCATTCTAGATAAATGCCATTTCACTTTCTCTATTGATATAATAAACTAAAGGCACATGTAAGGTTTCACTTATGATAGCCAGATGCCTTTACGGAAAATGGGCGTCAAAACCGGACATGAGTGGTATTGGTTCGGACTTCCATTGTCTATATTATTGACTCCATTGAAACCTGCTAAAAATACAAAGAAAAATATAAGATTACGAATGGAATAAGGAAAAAAAAAGGGTGAAATGGATTTTTTGGTCAAAATTAAAATTAAAGGTTTGACTGGTCCAAAAAAATTCGACCTAAACAATCCATTTCTACCTTTTTGTCATTCGATTTGTATTTTTAAGTTTTTTTGTCTTTTTCTGCTCAGTAACAGGTTTCAATAGAGTTAATTGTTCACGAAGCCATAATATCTCCTATGAAAGATCCCAACATGGTCAAAAGACTTGCTTTGTTTCGGCATAAGAGGTGCAATGAAAAGAACTCCCAAATCTTTTACCTTCATATCCCCCCATTCACCAAGCTACAGGACATCCGAAATAACAGAAATGGGATATGTGACCTAGGCCCGTGATCCGTACATGATCGCGGACCACACGATACCGAAATTCGCAATCGACACGAACTTATCAGTAATGATATGATATTTCGGAGAGTGAGAAAACGGCAGTCAACCCCAAAAAGTACAAGGTTGGAGCACCTAGAACCTGGTTCACAGATAGATCTAAAGTGTTCTCAGGGCACAGTTACCCGCCCAGACAATGAACATCTGTATTTCAAGCAGAAATATATTCCATATTCCATTGCGGAGAGATAAACAATCTGATGTCCTAACGAAATTGAAATGGAAATGAAATGGAAGGTTCAATATTTTTACGGACAGCTATATCTCACTCACGGCGCGGCGTTGAAAAATCCCAGAGTGGTATCCACACTGCTGTGGGAATGCCGTGAAAATCGAAGGTAGCTGGCAGAACGTATATAAGGTGTCAGGTCATTTAGGAATCTCAATCAACCATAAACGTGGTGAAGTCGCTAGACAAGGATTATTAACACCATATTCTCATCCTCCCATATTACTGGGAAAGTTCACCTACTATCGCTCACTGCTATGAGTAACTGAGGTATTAGTGTCGACAATACAAAAAGCTATAGAGATAGCTCACCACATATTTTGCGAATGTGAGTTTTTGGAACACAGGAGACAATACCTATGTGGACCATCAATTCTGAAACCAGAGGTCTACGACTCACATTCAGCAATTTACCTGTACAAACCCGTTCAGGAAACATAATTGTTGGATTAGTTGTCTTGAAATAAACGAAAGTAACAGAGACTTGGGTGGAAGGACAAGTCAGACGTCTGAAACGGGCAAAAGACCAATGGTTCTATGCACTATGGATATTGATAGATGTATTCCCTAAAAACAAATGTTTTCCCAAAATACTAATTCGAAATTTTGATGGTGTCCATCAATGGTGAATCTCGGTAGTGTAGGGGTTAGCACGTCCGCCTTTCGAGTGGAAGGCCGGGGTTGAAATCCCCGCCGTACAACTATACTGAGTAATCGCACGTTGAAAGGTTGGTCTATTGCTTGCACAAGTTTCGACTTCTGAGGTTGACGTTCGCCAGCTGATTAACGGAAGGAACAATTCCGGAACAAAAATATTTTTATGTATTGATACCTATATTTTTACTCGAAAACAATGTTTTTACCGTTATATCGTCGTAACAGCACCACCAATACAGCGGCGGTTGAAAAGGAAAACCGGAAGAACCTGGAAAAGTCCAGAAAATGAGAATTCTCAAAAAGTCGAGGAATTTTTTGCTTTTCCTCATAAGTCAGGAAAAACCTCGTTTCTGGAAATTTGGAAGATCTTAATGGTTATATTTATTATATTAAAATCCATATCATAATAGTTGTATTTGTAATTCATTCATTAATCATCCGCAGTTTATTTCTCGTTTAATGTCTCCAACTGTTGATATTTGAGGAAATGTTTTTTTATACGAGTCTGATGTATTATGTGATAATTCCCTTTGATTATAGTATATTTCAGAGTTGGACAAATTCACTACATTCGTGAATTGAACTCATGAATTTAAAATTGATCAGAAAAAAAAATTAATTGAAGCCACAAGCTAGCTCGTGAATTGTTACTCTAATCAATTCACAATTCATTTTGCTAATTTCAAAACGAAACATCAATCGGTTTCCTTGTCAGAGTTCAAGATGGGTTTTTCCTGACGCTCTCACCACTCCAAGCAAAAAATGGAAAATATATATGTAGTAAAATTGCACCCTTTTTTCAACAAAAGATTCTTGAACAAGAATATGTCGTCTTTCTCAAATATTCCCAGATAAGAAATGGTAATATCTTCGGAAAATATATTATATCCCTTTGGGATATTCGTAAAAAAAATTACTCAATGATTTTTTGGAAATTTGTCTCGTCGATGATACTCGAGTCACGAACTCACTAACTTCCTTGTAATTTGAGAAAAATCCTCGATTGATCTCTTTTCTTATCGAATTTTATCACCATTGCTCTCCTGATACATAATCGTCCTTAGCATTTTTATCAAAGTTGGTTGATCCCACTAGTAAATTTTTCCCACCTTCTCACGATCTTGTAAACTTCCCAAATCTGTTTCTCTCTCAGGAATCTTTCAAAAATCAGACTCAGAACCTCCAAATATCTGAGGTGAAAACTAATTCGCATCCCTTCTTTCTTAGTTCACAAAATATTCTCTGAATAGCACAGTGTTTTTATCGTGTACACTCGAAGATAAAAAGTAAATTAACATAGTTATATCAAAGATTCAATTTTTTAATTAGTTTTAATGCTCCACTAGTTATTGAACATAATTAAAAATTTATTATAGACAACTACGGGAGTCAAGTGCGTTGAGTTCGGTGTTCGAGTGACTTGAGCTCTTTAAAAGATTTAATTTTATTCTAAAATTTATATTCTACTATAGATATGTATTAGGGAACAGTGTTTTCCACAACTTGACAAAAAATTTATGAATTGTTCTCCGAATCTGGTGAAATATTAACCTGAGTATAAACGATGAGATTGGAATCTTTAGTGTACCAATACACAAGGTTTTGATTAAGAGCCCTTCGTTAATGTATGAAACCAAGTCATAAAAAAATGCTAGAACGATATGAAATATATTAGGATTTTCAAGGCTGAAAAAATTAAAAAAACGTGGTGAGATCGTTGGATTATAGACCAATAAAATATTTTGACAGTTTTTGCACTACCGGAAAGAGATGTCAACTTCGGTGATTTGAATTAGACACCCTGTGTATTATTGTCTATTAAGGTAACACGAATTACCTACATTTTTGTATATTTTATATACCTATTTGAAATGGTTTTAAAAAAATATTTCAAAAATTACATTTGCTCTTTTGTCGTCTAATATTTTAAATACCTACATATTTTAAATTTTTGTCAAAATATAATATAATAAATATATAATAATAATAATTTAAATTTTTTTGAACAAACTGTGATAAGCCATAAAAAACTAATTTTGGATTTTGTTAATTCATTAGAATAATAGAATATGTCTAATTATTTATATTGTTTTTTTGTATGACATAATATAATACTTACCATTTCACCCTTAATTCAATTTCTACATCAAACACAATAACAAAAAATGTAAAACACTATCGAATCGAATGTTTTCTTTCTATCACTTTCAAACTGATTCATCTTCCGTTTTCTTGTGTGATTATCAAGAACCGGTTAGCTAATGCCTTTCGTTATTTTGATTTTCACACCGTGAATCTTCCGAAACCGAACTGGAAAAATCCAGCAAAATATGCAGGTCTGGACGAATTATTACAGCACGACAAGTTTGCACGATTATAGACAAGCTTGGCTATTTACGAATACACTGCATAATATTCGGATTTGTTTAAAAAAAATGCAGTTCTTACAAAAAAAGTTGAATATTAACAAACATTTAAAATAAGGGTTTTATTGTTAATAAATGGTTTTATTTAATATCGCTCGATCAGTGTAGATGTTTATTGTTTCATTGTCTTTAATCTTCGATAGCTTTTTGAACTACTTCTACTCAACCGATTCTTACAAAACTTTCCACAAATATTTTATTTTTTCGTAAAAATTAAATTATATTATCATGTTTTATGTTTAAAAATTTCAAAGGAGATCAAGTGATACCTCGTTTTGAAGGACATTTCATCCTGAATTTTATGTTGCTGTCGTTGGTAATTCAAGTGAAAAACTAAGAACCAAAAAATAGAATGTATCGGTGAAACTTTTTCTGAGATATCCTGACCTTTGAAACATTTAACAATTGAAAATAAAAACGTGGGGGTGCGAGTTCGCTAAACAATATTCTAACCTACATCCCACATTTTGAGTTAATTGTTAATTTTAAAAGAGATTAGAATTTTTAGAACGTATGATATATAATATAATATATATTTTCCCGTTTCTGGTGCACCAGATATTATTTATTTTATTATTTAAAGTACCTAGTAGTTCAACTCGAAAATATTATTTATGTAATATATTTCATACAAATATTCATAATATAATTAATATCATTTCTAAGTGTTTGATAAAACTTTATGTTCAAACTGTATCAAAATTTAATACGTCGTAGCACCTAAATAAATATTTCTTACATAGGGTCGGGTGAATAAAAACAAACGGATGCTTTTACCCGTCAATCCGAAACTGAATACCTGTTAATTCCTAATGAGCTAAATGTGGCCACTAAGTATTCACTTGAAACTCAAAAAGTATAGGCATTAACTTATTTTTATCCACCCTGTGCATTATTATTTTTATTTCAATATTTTTTTCTGGATTTTCACATTCGTTTGGCCAAACCTTCGTTTGGCTAGCCGTATCGCGATGACAGACCACTCGGGGGGTGCTCATTTCGACTACGTTGAAGGATACTTGCCGTAAGAGTCAGTGCAATCTATCCTTATTGCACAGGCTTGAATGTCATTCAATGACCTGCGTGCCATATATCCAGGGTAGTAGTTGTTTTCAGGCAAATACCTGCTCAATCTACCGCCTGTATCGGTGATGCTGTAATCAGGATGATAACGGTAAAACAGTAGTTTGTAAAAGAAGAGGGGATATGTTGGCCATATCGCACGAGGACGAAGTTTGAGAACGATGCCATAGGCATCACGGGGGGCGTACGCCTAAACCAACTAGCCCAGTTGGACTCTACAATTTCAGTGGTATAATGTATAATGGTGGAGTGCCGCTTATATATTTATCACTGAAATCACTCATTTTTGTAACAGATCACAATGAAACTGATGACACACAATGATTGATTGACAGTAACGAAGTTTTAGTATTCGCGAAGGAAGCCGTAATTTTGAAGATGAAATGTTGTAGCTCATTACATCGGGAAAATTGAGATATTAAAAATATTGTTTACATCGATTTTTGCAATAAATTTTTGTTTCTTTTAAACATAATTTGCTAAAATCATTGATTTTGAAAACGTTTTCTTGAAAATTTTCATAAATATCTAAAATTGATTATCGATATTATACTTGAAAGACAGTTTTTAAATATTTACCTGGTCGAAGAAAAATTTACCTATATAATTCGAATGTATATTGGCCACATCACCCTCGAACGTTTGAACACTCGTCTAAGATATCGTGCTCAAACTTCTTTCTCGTGCGGTATGGCCACCATATCCACTCTTGTAGTACAAACACTATTTTTTCGTATTATTTACCTGATGAAGCCATGCATTTTGCTTAACCTTGACAATCAGCGTCTGTATGCTAAAAGGTGGGTCAATTCACGTTTCCATCTGAGCTCCCAGTGTGTTTTATACAGATAAAAGGAATAATACTAGATTATACTACGAGTCGATTATGATAGCTATTATTTTCGAGGAATTTCAACGAACCGAGCCGCGTCAGTGGAGAGGGAGTAATATTCCGAGATAATAATAGTCATTATTGCGAGTAGTATACTCTATTTACGACTAATTTATCATAAATAAAATATTTTTCAGTTTCATTCATCTCAATACAAATACACAAACACTACCTACACGTTTGAAACTGACACTTTGGAGTTTGCTTATATCGTTTCCATGGTAATATTCAATTCAAGAAAGTTTGTGATAGGTCTACAAGACAGAATAAAGACTATTACTATTAATCCCTCACCAAAATATATGACATTATACTGCAGAAACCATTAGTATAATACTTACATATTTATGTAAATAAAAATATTGATTCTCTCGTCGAATTTAGGAAAAATCCGGATACATATACTTGCGACCTGTCAGATTTTCGTTTCATTTGTCACATCACCTTTATGAGCATGTTGACGTAATCAATGGTTTTTCTGAATAGTAATGTGGTTGATGCTATGCATCATTCAAGAGGCTTTTCAAATATCTGTAAAATCATATCAATATTTCAGAGTGGTGGAAGTGGGAACTTTGAAAAATATGAAATTACAACAGATATCGAATTGTGCTTTCTGTAGGTACCTTAAGGTAATTTGGCAAATATGTTAATAGGAATGTACGTTGGTTTTTTGATCCAATTCAGTTCTATTTGTAAGATATTGGTAAATCTGTGTCATTGTTTACTCACAGCCACACATTTTAAGAATTTCAATTCTTCGACTTTCAGTAGACATGATATTAATTAAAATACTCATTTATTGCAATTACAATTGAGTCAGCTGTTATTATTTATCATCTACTCTCGACAAGTCAAAGAATTTCAAAATGTGCAGAGAACTACATATTAGGAATAAATATTGATGTGCCTAAACCCTAAACTAAGCAAATGTTTTTCCATTTTTTTTGAGACAGGCATACTTATCAATGACCAATATTTTAGTTCCAGTAACGTTCTTACCAAACCTACTTTCGGGTATTAATGAAAGGTCGATAATGAATACTTGAGAGTTAACTGTTTAAATTTCCTAAATAGTGTGGTTGTGTGTGACTTGACGCCGGTTAAAAACCCAGATAACTACGAATAACTACGCAAATCCCAAATACATAAGTGAGAATAAAAATAATAATCTGACAGAACGCGCATTTGAAATTGAGAATTGGCAAGATCAAGAAATTTTTCCTGAACTCAGTAAAATACGAAAAATTTTATTCCTCTCATATGCACCAGACTGTATTCAATAATAAATCATTTCGAAGTTTCGAAATTATTTGAAAATAATTTGGAATATAAAATACTTTTGAATTTCAGGTTAATTGTGATAAAGAAGCTGCACAGAACAATAACTGCGAACAATCACTCGAAAACAAAGAAAATGTTCAGTTGAATTCCAGTTGTGTCTTATCACCGAATACAAACAAAGTAAGTTCATAACAATTTTTGTTTCTCAAGTTCTGCATGTGATATCAAACAAGAAATGTGCGTTTCCTGCACTTGTTAGGAACTATCCGTCATGAAATTCCTGAAAATGTTTCTTTTTTATAACAGTACAGATTTTCATTGCTTGGTTTGTCTGGAATTTGAGTATTTTGTCGAATCCAGAAGAAGGGCTTTTCTTCATGGTGAACACCATTTATTTTCTAGAATTCAGGTTTTACTTTTATATGAATAGAAATCCTGCCGTATATCTGCTTTGAAAATCACAACCAAGAATCACTTGATATTAATTTTTCATTTATGAATGATTTATAGTATTCTAAACCCTCGTTTTAAACAAATTATTATTTATTTTACTTCAATTTCATGAACGTCAAACTGAAAATTCGTGCACTTACTCCAGAAAAATAGTTGATATTGAGCTCAAGCAATATTGTCAGTGATATTTTGTTAACCCACAACAAGTAGCTAGGAAATACCTTACTCTGATGGTTATCTCAATAGGAATTATAGCTCACAGAATTAACCATGGCCGGTCATGTTTCAAGATGAACTATTTTCAAATTGTGTTGTACTTCGCCTAACTTGCTGCCTAAAGCACGACTTGCATGAAACATTTGCATTTCTTGGTTCCGAATACTCTCAATAACACATAGTATTCACTGTTGGTTGCACACCGTGCCAATCTCCCTCAGGGCATGATTATTTGTGTGAGCTGTAACTGCTTAAGTTAACTCCACCAATGGAATACTCGTTTTAAAGTTATACAAACTATTCCTAACGACAGTTTGATTGAATTGACGATATAACTCACTCCTTATCGTCCTAGTACTCTAAGCTATTTCCAGACAACGTGTCGAGAAGCCTATTGGTATTGGTTTCAGTTATCCGGTGAGGTTCATCTAGGTCATATTCGGCAATTCTAGATTTTGCCCTTATCATCAGATGTCAGATGTGAGCATTATTCTATTTGAAACAAGTTTTGATAGCTCGTCGACTTCTAAAAATGTATTTTTTGCTACAGTCATTTCAACCGATATTATATAGTCTCGATTTAGGCCGCATTTATATAGGTACGAAATTTATAACATCTGCGCAGCCCAGTGAAAGGTGGTAACTAAAGAATGAACAATGATATTTAACCTCTCTCTTTTCCTCGCTCTCTCACCCGCTCTCTATCACGCGCTCTCACTCTCTCTCTTTATTTCTCTCTCTCTTTCTCTCTCTCTTTATTTCTCTCTCTTTTGGCCTACCTAGAAGGTGTGATTTTCCGTGGAAGTTCTACTCATCTTCTTATATCTTCTCTTTTCAGAAAATTGAACATCCTTCATGAGTTGAAGTTTATAGCTATGAACATGCGTTGCGTTTCCCTCGCTCTCTCACCCGCTCTCTATCACGCGCTCTCACTCTCTCTCTTTCTCTCTCTCTCTCTCTCTCTTTATTTCTCTCTCTTTCGGCCTACCTAGAAGGTGTGATTTTCCGTGGAAGTTCTACTCATCTTCTTATATCTTCTCTTTTCAGAAAATTGAACATCCTTGATGAGTTGAAGTTAATAGCTATGAACATGCGTTGCGTTTACAGGAGGTTTTAGTTTCTGCAAAAGTAAACGAAAATTGCATATAAAACCTATCTGCTAATGGTGTGTTGAAAATAGCACTGACAGTATTATTCGATCTAGAATCAATTATGCCAAGAATGCCAAATTTATTGGTTTGGTGTTTGAATAATAGAGATCGTTGGGAAAAGTGTTTTTTTTTAATTATCAGTCATAAATATCAAAATGCTTAGAGATAAGGTCAATGGTTGAATTCGCGAGTTCATTGCTTCCAGTATCATTTAAAAAAGTTCTGAGTCATAGGAAAAGAGGAGTGACAGTGAAGTACGGAAATTTTGTTCGAAAGTTGAAATCCCTACACTTCTTGTCTATTTGCTCGAACTTATAGGGCTAAATCTTGGTTTTTCAACGGGGCCTGAGAATTTCAGTATCGAGGATATTTAAATTAAAAAAAAAAGAATTCGAAAGCATATGTTTACGTCGCGAAAGATAAGATTTGGGAAATCGTGCCAGTTTTCTTTAAGCTATCGGTTTGTGGGAAGAATCTACCCATCATTCAATCTTTTTCCGATGTATGGTTGTGTAATAAAAACACAAATTGAAAACATATGTTAGTCTATTACTATTATTCCGTATGTTGATGACTTATTCATTCACCTTAATCTCATCGGGGTTTAACTGATTAGTTCATCTAATTATATATTTGCAAATATTTAGAGCTTGGAGCATAATTTTCCAGTATTTCTTATAACTACGTAGCTTCATTCCGTTGTGATATTAATGCTTTTTCTTTTTCTTTCTTGTTACATTTCTAGACTCTGCCATTAGTCGAACCACTCGATTTAAATAGTAAGCGAGATAGTAACGACGTTTCGCTAGAAGAGAAAAAACAAGTTTTTATCGATAAACTTGTTAATTCTGAGAATCCATTTACAAATAGATCGGTAAGCATGCATTTTTGTGTTTTTTAGTTATGGCTAGATAGATATTTTCATATGTTGGCGTATTTAGCACGTTTTGATATTTTTATTTGTGTGTTGCTTGACTCATATGTTATTCTCAAATTTCTATAGTGAAGTGACGAGCTGAAAAAAGAGCAAAATCGAAAAATAATTTGCTCCTCTGGTTTCATATTTGCCCATATGTATTGATAGAGGCACAGAATATGATAATTTGGGCCTAAGGAATAACTTTCTGAAATACGCGAAAAATTCTCGTCTCCGCCTCCAGGACTTGAAACAAAGGGATCGTGAAATTTTTACTACGTGCGCTGCAAATCCCTGTACAAACATAATATTGCAAGTTGGAATGAATGAATGAATGAAAAAGTTACAAAATGAATGAAAAGAAACACTCTTGAAAACCCTTCATTTCTGATGCGTAAAATTTAAATTTCGAAGGCGATTCTCAAAAAAAGGGCCCAATATTGAATTATATACGGTGTAAATAACCTATTACGAGGCGAAAAGTCTATCATTCATGTCGAGAGAAATTATCACGAAAATGTTTTGTTGAGTACGTTAGAATATAGTTTTTCGGTTGCAATTTTTTGGTAAAATGTTTATTTTTTGTCAAAAAATGAATTTCGAGATTAATTCTTTACGCGTCTTCTGAATCAACTCCGACAAAAAATATCGATAAATTTTTTTTTTGTATAAATCTATAGTCATATATCTTCTCTAAGATGTTCCAGTTGCAACGCCATGCACAATATCTGTTACATGAATAATAGTTCATGTGAGTGGCTACCTGATTCTAGATTTTAGTTAATTGTGATTATCAACAGGTATATTCTGGTATATTTAAATGCAGGTATGTGATTAGTGTGAATTTTTATTCATATATTTCTTGGTTTTGTTTGTGATAAATGAAGTTCAAATTTCAATTTTCGGTACGATAACGCTTTTGGAGCTTCATTAAGTTTCCGTCATTTCAGCATTGTTTATAGAGAAATAGGATAGTTAGTCAGTGTCTGTATAAAAATAATTTGAAGCGTTTCTTTTCCTCCTTCTTCAGTTTTTTCATCAGTTTACTTGGCAAATTACGACACAGTTTCCTTCTATGAAAAGCATAGTATTTACAGATTTTTGTTTGTCATATTGATTGATACAAAGCAACTGAAACTTCAATAATTTCAACGAGATAAGTTCATTTTAGGAATGATGGTCCCAATTTTAAAATATCCCTTAAGATATTAATTGTTGTTGTTTTGTTCTAAAATTGTTCGTTCCGTTAACCAGCTGACGAACGTCAACCCTCGAATTCGAAACTTGTGCGAGCAATGGATCAACGAGGCCTCCTTTCTCTTCCCCCCGGTGGCCCGGCGGGGTTCACCCCGCCTCCCTGGCCCCCCCCCCGATGATTCAATATACTAAAAGAAATCAACTTCTGTTTCTGAATCGAATGCTATCTCTTTAGAAATTTGTATGAGTGATCAAGAAGTATGAAATATATTCGAATTTCCTTCGAAATTCTCTCATAGTTCTTGAAATAAAAATGTGACAACTTTATCACAATCCCAGACGAAAATTACGAAATTCGATTGTATGAGAACCGTCCTCCGAGTACGAAACACATCACTTGGGGATGTTTTACCATCTATCCGTAGTGTCTAACCCTTTTAATGATATTATCACGATGTTGGCTAACTAACCTCTTTGTTTATAAACAACTAATTCATTCAATCTAGCAGCCGAAATCTGCGCGAGCTTTGCTCCTAGTAGGAAACTGTGTGTGATTTGCCGAGTTAACGGAAATACCGAACTGGCTTGGGCTTACTATCTTTTGTCTCCATGAGGCCTATATCTATTCTTGATAGGTGATCTTTTACGTTAGTAGTCACATTTACTGCAAGGTTTACCTCTTAACATTTATCTCGTTCTCCACGTTTTATTATTTCGGCACCATAAGCTTCCATAAGTTAACATGTCTAGAGCTGATGTAACTGTCTTTCTCCTTCATCTGAACGGTGGACTTGAACTTGTAACCCCAGTAGTAAATTTATCAGCAAACTATGGTTTTATATAAAACTACGTCGGTGTGTAGTGGGGATAGAAACGCTTCTTATATTTTAATGGTCCGAATGACGTTCCAAATAAAAGTAGAATGAAGATGAGGATGGCAGAAAAGAAAATCGGAAACTACTTTTATTCTCATCATAACCTACTTTCAGGTTGGAAAGTAACCAATCGTTCATCAAAGATTGTCAATTTTCTGAACATCTCTTTGTTGAAACGCCATTCTGCTCATCGGAATTAAAGAATGGTTAAAATCCTCACGTACAGAGAAATATAGCTCAATTTCTCTCTTGGAAATCTCCAACTTCTTTTAAACGCCGAACCCATGCCAGTTCACAGAAATAAGACGTCAACAGTTCATCAATCATAGTATATGGTAATTACTCGCCAGCAGTAGATGTATTTCATTCGGTTTCTTTCTCAAGAATTCCTGTATCATTTTAGCAACCAATCCTGACATTGCTCATTCGTAGCAATCCTCGTGGAACATAACTGAGACTCATGAGTTAGATTGGCATGTCAAACGCATCAATTTAAATTCGAGTCGAAAGTAAAATTTCGAATCATAAAGTTGATACTGACGTCATCATTTCAAAGTCAGAATTGAATTATTTGAATTTTAGTCGAATAGTGTAGTTCGTCTATCTGCAATATTTACTTTGAACAGAAAAATCCATTGAGATGGGAGACTTGAGAATTATATGGTTTAATGACGTTAGAATTAAAGGATATTTCAAAACATAAAAGTCAAAATCAGGTACGCATTTTATTCTTGAGTATTTCATTGGTCGAACTATGATGATGGTCATCGTGGACTGAAACGGTTGAAAATACATCGCTTTATTGAAAAATACATAAAAGCCGTTATTTTCCATTTCACAAAAAAGCGTCAAGACAAGAAAACGCAAATCGACAATTTAAATTTTTGAATCATTCGAAACAGCCCATGCTATTTTCGATTTCAGCTCACCGTTTCATTGAACAGAAAATACGCAACTTTTTTGTAATTTGAACGGCCACCTAACTTTGAAGGTTCTCTGGATCCCAATAGTGACCTGCTCAAAGGAGCCTGTGCATACAATATATTGTTTCGAGTGATTGTTTTTAAAATGATACACAAACCTCGGCAGAAGTTACATTTCTCTCTGAAGAAATTGAGACAATATCCTTTTCTCAGGAGAAATAAAATCCTTTCCACCCCATGTCATTATTATCGCAACCAATTGTTCTGATCTCTTCTCTATGACAATTGATCACTTTCCAACCAGAAAGCTCTGAAGCGATTTTAACATGGCCAAATGAAAGCACTCAGTTGCTAAAACAATATATAGAGAACCTAATCGATAGTGAATGTTTATGTGCGTCCAGTGCTGAATATAAAAAAAAATTTCGCTGAATTCGAATATTTCTTAAAATGTGTTGCTTCATTTCTATATTCAAAATTTACAGCAAAAATAGAGCGAGGTCAATTGACTCCAGAGGTTGCATGTAATGAAGCCTGTTGCTTACTGAATCACTACCAGAAACGTAAAATTGTGAACTTTATGTCAAAATTTAAACGAGCTCTAAAATTGCTTATTCACACAATTTGTGATTAGTATGCATTCATACTTCAGTGTCGAGGCATTTTTAGAGGATAAATTCAAATGAAGGTGGTGTATTCAGTAATTTTCACATCGACACAAGTTTTTCAGAGGCTATCAGTTGCGTGCTGTAAGAGTGCTGCAAACTTGACATCGGAGAATCACACATCGAATATGGAGTTCTAGGTGTTTAAAATGATAGTCAACAAATTGAGAAATTTGAACGATACGCCAAGTGCTATCGAAAAATGACTACCCCCTGACAAATACCACTGTGTAGGTATTTGATACTGGCTTGGGCGTAGCAACCGTACAATAAAAGATATAACCTCGTTGATACTTATCTCGCACATTTTTTGACATCTGAGGGACCCCAACCGTAAGAGAACGAGAGCATGTTAATGAAATACCCATTCCAAAAGCCCCTTTTTGAAACCCTTATAAAAAGTGAGAACACTTAACAGCCTTTTCTAGTTGTCGACCAATTTTTTTCCAATTCATTCGATTCCTGAAAATTGCTTTAAAAAATTGTAATTAGTTTTATTTTACCACAAGAAGGTGGACATGCAGTCACTTGGATGCCTTCTTGTTGTGCTGTGCATGATTCGCTGTCTTCATTGTTTATTTAGCAATACGAAATCCGTTCCAATGGTGGATAGAAAATGTAACTCAATTTTGCTTTTGTTTCCTCCTGCAACTTTTCACCTTTATTTTGATGTAGATGATGATATATCGTCGAGTATTTTGATATTGTTTCCCTGGGTCCAAGTTATCATAATATACTGAAAGAATTTTTTTTCTTATAGTATTTTCAGAGGTTTCAACATATTTTTGTGTTAAATATACGAGGCTCATATTCTGGAAAACGCAGCGTATCCTATATAACCCAATGGGCACATGTTCGTTGAGACTATCTGTTGATTAATTCGATAACATACACGTTTGTGTTAAATATGGTATCAACGTTCACGTCGAACGTATTTTTCAACCGACGTTTCAACCTTCTTCGACTCATTTGGTTGATAGTTATAATGGAATATACATTTCAAATCGATAATGAACCTACGTTATATTCTTGTTATTTAATGACGTTGATATATGCTCTATTCTTCTAAAGTAATTTTCACATAACCAGGCAACATTGTTTAGACATTGTATTAGATGCTCTCAACAACTACTAGTTGAGAAGCCCCATTGATTATACGTCTTATATGAATAATAACATCATAGTCACATAAAACATTTATATAACATGCTCCCAGTTAATGAATTAGGTAATATACAAGTTGATGTTGAACATTATATCAATTACTTTGAATGTATTCTTAAACTGACCTATCAACTATTTATTTACTCATAGTTAATTGTGATGAATATAGTATATATAAAATAACCATTCAATATTGTTATCTCATTATGTTTAAATATTCGTTTTTAATGTATTTTGTTTATACGTTACTAGGGTACGATATAAAACATGTTAATGGATCCATTCGAAAACCACTGATTGATATAACACGTTGGTTAAATGTTTCATTAATACAATATCATTAACTTCCAATCCAACATTGAAATAACCTATCATTCAGACTCTCTATTGAATAATTCGGTAACATAAACGTTAGTGTAAAACAGGGTAAAAACGTTCACGTTGAACGTAATTTTCAACCGACTTTTCAACCTTCTTCGAACTAAATGGTTGATAGTAATAATGTAATATACATTTTTGTTATCAAATGACGTTGATGATATGTTCCATTCTCCCGACCTAAGCCCAAAGGGACTAGCCCAATGTTTTACGAATTTTAGATTTCACTCGTTTAGACTCCTTTATCACCTACTTTTTAATCTTAATGAGAATTCTGGCTGGATCTCATCGTGCTAAGCCTTCGAAATATATTAGAAATAAACGTATATCCAAAATCACCGGAAAACCTAAGCTACTTAGACGTAACTCAGTCGTGGTAAGCGAAATGGGTGCATCTCTGACTTATGTCTCATTTACTTAGGATATTGTAAAATTGAGAAATAAATTTTGTTTGCAATCATTATTACTGTTCATTTCTCATTTGTCGGCGTATCTCATCATAGTTGCATCAAAATCTTTAGCGGACTAGGTGTATCTCAGTTTTTCAATTGAATATCAGAATATTCAATAAATCTAATGAACTCCGAATATCTTCACCCTATGAAGCCTCAAACGCCACAAAACTTGTTATTTTTTTTTGAAAGAAAAGGTGTGTTGATTCAATCATTACAAAATGCTGAATATCTCAAAACTAGTCAACATTGACTTACGCCCTTTGGGCTGAGGACTGCAGTATTCTTCTAAGTGATTTTCACATTACCAAGCCACGTTATTTCAACAACTACTAGTTGACAGGCCCCATTGATTGTACGTCATACATAAATGATATTATCATGTTAATTATTGTTGATTATTATTCATGCTCCCAGTTGATGAATTAGGTAAGATACACGTTAATGTTGAAAATTAAAGAAACGTTTACTTGAAATGTATTCTTCAAAGGAATTATCAACTATTCATCAGCTCACTGTTGATGGAGATGCGTATTTAATCCGCTACAACAATTCAATCTTATTATCTCATTATTTTGATATATTCTTTATGTATTTTGTTCAAAATATGTATTAGTTGTTCTGACATATGGTAATTTTCATACGTTTGTAGGGAACGACATCGAAACATGTTATTGGATCCATTCGAAAACCACTGCTTGATGTAACACGTTGATTAAACTTTTCTTTAATATAATATCATCAACTTCTCATTTAACATTGAAATCAGAAATCATTTATATTCTCTATTGAATCTCGTAGCTCGAGCTCGTAGCCATTACCGCGAAGGGCAACAGGTCATGTTGACGGTTGAGTTATACCTACCTAGTTTGTGAAATAAGAGTGTTGTACAATCGTTTTTGAATTGTTGAGTAATATTGTTTAGCATTTTAAGCACCTATCATTCGAATATTCTGAAATTTCAGTTTAATCACCATTACTTTGTACCTATTATCTCTATTTCCTAGGAGATTCTCGTCTGAGGTAATAATAATAAAGCATTTATTGCCCAACAGTAACAACCATTTACAGAGCAATGTAACAAGAAATAGAATGAATGCTATAACTAATACATAAAGTGGAACAGTGTGAGAATGCGTAAGTTTACCAACTATTCGGGATTGAGTAAATAGGCTCTAGATTTATTTTTCAACTCAACCAGAGAACAGAAAAAAACATCACAATATTCACAAATTTTGTTATAATTTGTACACATTGAGTGGATTGGGGCCTTCAGCATAATGTTTGTTTGAGCCCGATTACAATTGAAAGTCCAACTTCGTCGAGTTGTTTGACGAGGTACAGATATATTTATGTACGATAGTAGTTCAGAAGAGTCAATTTCATTGTGTAAGAGTTTGTGAAGAAATATTATAGAAGCCTGTGCTCTTCGTTTTTCTAAGGAAATAAAGTCAAATCTTTGTAATAAGGAAGCATAGTTCGAGCCTCTAGGTGGGTATATTCCATCAACTCTGAAGCAGAGGAATTTCAGAAATTTTTTCTGTACTCTCTCGACAGTTGAAATATAATGTTCATATATGGGATTCCATATCAGAGATCCATATTCTAACTTAGATCTAACAAAGCAAAAATACATTGTTATAAGAGCAGATATATTAGTGAAATTTCTACAATTTCTAACGATGAAGCCGTATGCACGATATGCTGCATTCACTATACGATTGATGTGTTGATTGAACGTTAGCTGCGAATCAAAATAGATTCCAAGATCTCTTATCTCGTGAGTACGTTGCAATTCATTGTCCTGGATTGAATATTGAAATTGCAGGCTGTTAATTTTTCTAGTGAATGTCATTGCTTTACACTTAGATATATTCAAGGGGAGGCTATTTTTGGTACACCACTCATTAACACGATTCAATTGTATCTGTAGATTCATACAGTCATTTAAAGAGGTGACAGAAGTGTATAACTTAAGATCGTCAGCAAACATTAATCTCTTAGATTCGATAGACAAACATAGATCGTTAATGTACAATAGGAATAACAATGGACCCAGATTAGATCCTTGTGGGACACCACTAGTTGCTATGTATACCTCAGATTTGTATCCATTAAATTGTACGTACTGTTCACGATGGTGCAGGTACGATTTCAAAAGCTCTGTATACATAGAAGGAAAGCCCATATTCGAAAGCTTGTGAAGAAGAAGCTTATGATTTATTTTATCGAAAGCCTTCGAAAAATCTGTATACACCACATCCACCTGACCCCTATTATCTAGTTTTTCGCACAAAAATTGACTGAATATCGATAAGTTACTGATTGTCGAGCGAGAATTCATGAATCCATGTTGATGAACGGAAATTAAATTTTTGGTCGACAAGTAGATGCGGTTGTACATGATTATCTCGAATAATTTGGCTAATAAATAATAAGAGACATAGGGTTTGACCAGAAGAATGTTCCGATAGACATTTCTGACAACGTGGCTGAAAAAAAAAGAGTTAAGATTCCTTTCGATTAATCCAAAACAAAGGTGTATTATAATAATACGTTGAAACGAAACTTTTTTTCATAATATAATTCTCGATTCAAGAAAACGTTATTTCCCGCGACATTTTTACTCTTTATCAACGGTTGGCTATGTAACATCTTTTCATCGTGTTTTCAACGTGCTTATGCCCATTGGGGATGTTTTTACAAATTCAATAAAACAGGCAGAAAACCATAAATTCAACCCTCGGCATAATTACTGATTGAAGTGTTTGCCGAAAGCAACAAAAAAACAACAGATTCGAACATGAAACGTTTCCTGCTAGAGATCAATTACCCTAAGACGAAACTGATATTTTTGCACTCGACGCGCGTTTCGCTAACAAGGTTAGCATCTTCACGAGAAGAAAATCGATTGACTTCAAAGTCACATTGAATCCGTTTATTGAAATTCAGTGGAGCTCTGTAAGATTTATACCCTCGGAATCCAGGACATGTCAATGGATCTTCATAAAAGCTGTCGATGTATTCAGGCAATAATCAAATGTTCCGCCATTTTGTAGTAGTTGAATATATTGAATATCCTAGAGTTGTACAGCAAGCGCTAAACGTGATGGGAGCCCGCTACAATTCTTGCAAGACATACAAATTAATGCTCTGTATATGATTACTTGTCCTCCAGTTCTGTTGGCCTTTGGCATTGTCTGAATATTTTGTGTTGTTTCTGAAAAAATGTTCTCGACTAACAAAAAAACAGTCATCAAGAATCAATTATCATAAATTATTTTTAAAGTGTCAATTATTTTCGAAGTGTTAAATGTGAGTCGGATACGTTATCAAATGTAAAAAATTAAAGATATCTCGCCATAGGTAACATTGAAAAAATATAAAAAATAACTATTTCAACACAATCATAACATGGGCATAACGTTTTGCGACTTACACCCTACCATCCGGATTTGAATCCCATCGAACTCATGTGGGCTACTGTCAAAAACAACATGTCCCAAAAGAATGTAACTTTCAAGTTGGAAGATGTGAGGAAACTGGCGGAGCACGAGTTTGATCGAATCTCTTCCGAGGAATAGCAAAAGCGTTGCCGACATGTAGAGGTGAATACAGTGATTATAAATTGAAATGACGATAGCAGCACAAGCAGCAGTGAAGGTGAAAGAAATTTGTATTCAGATAGTGCCTGATTTTTGGATAAGTGTACCATTAAATAACATTTTAATGAACTGTACTACTACTTATAATACTCAATAAAATATGAAAAGAAATTAAAAAGAAGTCATGTTCTTCGAACGTCATTTTTTTGTGGTGGATCAATATTTGTTCCGTAGTTTTTTGGGTTTGTAACCTACCACAATCTGAAGAACTAGGAATTGATATTGGAATTTATACAAATACAAGTGTAGAAGGGCAGATTTTCAATCTACCCCGAAAAGTTGCTGCGTCTATTGAAAAACAGTTCTTTGTTAGCGAAACGCGCGTCGAGTGCAAAAATATCAGTTTGGTGTTAGGGTAATTGATTTTTAGGAAAAGTTTCAACTACCTCTGTGTTCTTTAACGTATCGAATGCTCTTCCCGTTTGACCGACATAAAACATAGGAAATGTACCACACAATAATTTATAAACTCCTGATCTATCTGATACTGAACTTTTATCGAATCGAGAAGCCTCAATGAATGTTTTGGTGCCGAACTCCACACTGAATAAATGAAGAGAAGTGAATTATTCCTTCGCACGAAATAGAAATCCAAGTTTCTGTGAAGCCTTTCAAGCGATAGATCTCACATGGTTTTCCCATGAGATATTATCACTGATCGTAATTCCTAGCATTGAGATACCTGATTTTGTAGGAATAGTTACTCCTGACATCTGGATATTAGATGATGATAGATCGGCTTTTCTTGAGAAGAGACATGCCTGGGTTTTCGTAGCATTGAATTCCACCAAGTTCATGTTACCCCATTCTATTATTATCACCAAGTCGTCGTTAATTTTATTGACGTGAATGTTTCTTTGATTTTTTTGGAACACCTGCATTTATTGGGAGAATGTCAGATAATACTCCATCAACAACCACATACCTATCAGACCTATCAGACAAGAAAATCTCGAACAAAGCACACAACTGAGGAGGAAAACCATAAAACTGTAGTTCAGAAAGGAGACGTCGATGCCAAACTCAATCAAACGCTTTTGAAATATCGAGTACAACAGCTATCGTTTCTCCGAATTTTTCGATTGAATGCTGCCAAATATGAGAAACATAAGCCAATAAGTTACTGGTTGATCTTTGATGGCGAAATCCGTATTGTCGGTCATTAATTATTCCTGATTTCTATAGATATTTGACAAATTTAAATCAAGCAAAGATTTTAAAGAAGTTATGTTAGTAGTGGTTAGTGTTACTGACATTGTATTTTGTATTTAAACTGAATAGGATAACGCCCGTTTTAAACGGATTTGACGCGTTTTTGTTACGCCATCTACAGTATAATGATATTTCCTATACTTTGTTCAACCATCCTTTGCCGTTACGTCATACGTTGTCCAACTTTATCTCTCATTCATTAAATAGATGAGACGGAATTATGACGTCATTAACGTTTGTCTTATTTAATGTCGATGTGAATTTTATTTGTCATTTTTGACAGTTCAGTTGTCATAGTTAGATTTGTTCAGTATTTTTGGTCATTTTCGCCTTTTTCAGTTAATTTTTCATTGTCAAAATGCCTTTCCGGTATAATGAGAAAGAGCAAAGCTTAAATTTGAAGTTAATTGACTACTGAAGAGAAAGAGATGCTGGAGTGCCGCTTTCACCGTTGAAAGCAGTCTACAACGTATGTATCTACCTATGTTATGCAAAATGTAAGTTTTCATTGATTTGATTCTATTGAATTCTATAGCGTGTTGCTGATGCTCTAGAAATATCTATTAGAACTGTTGAAAAACTAGCTACCAGTGGAATGGAAACAGATAAATAGTACAAAATCAAAGTTCATGTCGGACATGTTTCTGCTCGAGGATCATCGATTTATATCATACATCAACATGCAATAAGAACACGAGTGTATGCGATGTATTCTGCAGGTAGGTACATAGGTACTAATAATAATTTTGAGGTTGAGTCTAAAATAACATTCAAAATATAAGACAAACGTAAAACAGCAGAATACGTCACCGATTGTGACGTAACGGCAAAGGATCGTTGAACAGAGTATATCACTCGACAGTGAACGACAAAGTTTCCTTCTTTGACGAGTAAAATAGGTGCAGATTTCTGTGTATCGGTTGGATTGAAATATTGAAAGAAAGCTAATGAAGCTTCAAAACAGAGTTTACAATAGCAGTTGATACAGGAAAAGGAAGTTTGAGCATTGAAATAATCTTAAAAATTATATAAATGATCTACTCTAATGACAAAAACTCCACTTCTCTTTCTGAATTAATTGCCATGTTTTTGCATGATGTATAAGTAACCAATCTCATCTCAATAGTTTGTCTCTTGATTGGGCGCTGCCGTACTGGCGCCATTTACTAATGGACCCCATCATCATCCAATAATAAGCACATGAAGTTGATTGACTATAATTCTTTAGGCAAATTTAGTGTGTGCTCAGTAGGGCATTGGACGTCTTTTGCGATTAAAATATAATAGTTTCGTATTGATATTGTCATACGCTGTTATACTTTGGATGACGGAGTGTGTTTCCAGCATGAGGATTAATTATTGACCTGAAACCAGGTTTGAAACTGTTTCCGATCATTTCCAACACGTTGTAAGTTTAATGCCCATATGTAATCATAACTTACGGAGATTCGAAAAACTCTATAATATACAGGCTGTGCCATTAAAAAAGTGGATCAAGTCATTAGTCTGCAAAGTAACAACGTGAAAGTGAAATGATTTTTAAATAATATGATATATACGTTTATCAGAAAATGAATTTATTCCTACTTGTAAGGGCCATCGTCTGTATGGACAACAGGACCAAATACTCGGAGAGCCGGCGACAAAACTCGACAAGAATTTAGTAATGGCCCATAACTTGATATGATGTAGTATTGAGGGTGTACATGAGTCAGCATCTACTCGCAAGGTCAGGTAGTGGAACACCTGGCGGCGGCACGCTTTGATGTATGTGAAATTACACCATGCTCTACAAGTGCTCAGTAATATTCGAAAAAAAGTAGTTTGTAGTATAAAAAAAAAGGTCAAAGTGGTCAGGCCGCATTTTATTTGTGGAACGCTGCGAGTCAGCGCACTATATAAGTTGTCGCCGGAACGATGTCGGTACAAGAGCTTAGTAAAGACTGAAAATTGCCCTACTGCTTCATTATTATATAATTTAATAAAAAAAAACAGTCAGATCACAAATTAATGGAACAGAGGTAGTCAGCAGTCGGTTAACGTGCGGATATTGAGTGCGCGCGTATGTTCGAAGCGCAAAATATTATTGAAGGATAAGAAATCAGATTATTTCAATTTTTCAAGAATTGGACGTAATGGCATTATTCTATTATTTGAAAATGCAAATAAAGGATCACTGGAATTTCGAAAAGTTTTCAGTGCATTAAGCAATATAGAGGACAACGATTTTACGCAAATATTCAATAAAATACAGGAATTTGTTTGCCTCTTCCATAGCGTAAAAAAAGTAAATATAGTTAATGAAGCTCGACTCGCATTGTTTACAAAAATGTATACATACAAAGATGAAGATTTATTCAAAATAAATTCCAAGAGTGTTGATGCTTCGAGTCTGCCGCCATGCGAAGCCGAGCTTAAAAAACGCTCACAAGAAAATTCTTACTAATATGTTAGCATCAGAAAATGGCTGGAAAGATGTTGATGACCGGTATGAATACGACTGGTCTGAAGGGAATCAATGACCAACGTTCGTGAAAGACCTACTCATACAACCAAATGAAAATGAGGGGATAAATTCAAATTGCAAATCTTATGTTACAAATATCTTGTTTGTAATATTCAATTGTGTTTTTATAGATTCTCAGTCTGAATGTGAACAAGAAGACGACATCCATGAAACCAATTCGGTCACGAACGATGGAGAAAGCGATGCCAATTTTGTTTAAAAAATTTAATTTCATTTCAAAAAATATTATTTAGTACATAACATGGTGTATCATATTGATATTAAAAAAATGTTTTCTATTCAAAGAAATTAATATAACCTAACCCGCTCCGAAAACGCGCGATTCGATATCCGCACTTTAAACGACTGCTGACTACCTCTGTTCCATTAATTTGTGATCTGACTGTTTTTTTATTGAATTATATATAATAATAAAGCAGTACAGAAATTTTCAGTCGTTACTAAGCTCTTGCACCGACATCGTTCCGGCGACAACTTATATAGCGTGCTGACTCGCAGCGTTCCACAAAAATGCGGTCTGACCACTTTGACCCCTTTTTGTCATACCACAAACTACGTTGTTGCAAATTTTCAAATATTACTAAGCACTTGTAGGTAGCATTGGGCAATTTTACATACTTCAAAGCGTGCCGCCGCCAGGTGTTCCACTACCTGACCTTGCGAGTAGGTGCTGACTCATGTACTCCCTCAATACCACATCATATTAAGTTATGGGCCATTACTAATTTCATGTCGATTTTTGTCAATCGACAGAAGTTCGACTTTTTGTGAATAAAACAGATGGATCTGAATCACAACTAAAAACATACTCGCGTTAACACACCTTTGTGGTTCACTAGTACAATTATAAAAATAGATAGATGCCTTTTATGAATGAACATCCGCCTCATCGAAGCTCACTCATGTTTGAAGAGACATTTCACGGCCAGCCGAGCTCTGAAGCTCGACAAACAGTCGCCGGACGTGGCGTGAAAACGTCCGGAAAAAAATCTGAATACATTAGGCTTCTATGCGCGTTTCGATCTTACAGGATGACAGCGTTCGTAGCGCGATGTTGCGATACGGCGAATACAGCCCGAACAATCCGCAATTGAGGGTCGCAGCTGCTCCGTACCTCGGCTTGGGGGAGTATGAGCAAAGACGGAACTACTTTTTGCAGAAGCAGCGGTCCGACTATTTGAGGCATCTTGCCAAGGTAAGACATTTTGTGATTTTCTAGTTCAAAGTCAACTCAACCATAAGGTTCATTCGAATTCATATACCAGTTTCACCACATAAATGGGTTGTCAGACGACATATATGCTTTTAAATTTTTTTCAATCCTCGTGAAATTTATTCATTTTATCGAAACGTACAGTGTGTTACAACGAAACCAGGTCATGCAACAAAAAACAAAAACCTTATAATTAGTTCAAGGTATAACAAGAAGTTTTTTTCTAACTCTGTGTTTTGTTCTTTTCACAGTTTCTGTTAGTAATTGGGCTATATTTGGTTTTAGTTTTTCCTCTCTTTTCCTGATTCTTCCTCCTGATTCTCAGCTTTCTCTTCGTTGGTACATTCTTCCCCACTACCATCTTCGCGTTCTTGTGATGAATCTTCCATTTGTTGCAGTTCTTCTGGAATACGCTTTATCGTTTATGATGAGTTTTTGCCCTTTGATTCTAGCATCGAGCTCCTGCGAGAGGGCCCTTTTTTGGTGGTATTTGAGATTTTCTCTATCCTCTAACGGCAGATCATCTGAGATGAAAATGCCTTTTTCTCATAGTCCGGTGAGTTTTACTTTACTTTCAAACATTTTTTTTTTTCGAGGAATGATATAAATTCAACAAGTACAGGATTTTATTTCTCTTCCAAGTTTGTGTAAGTTGTTGATGTGTTCTTCCTTTATCTTACAGCCAAGGTTTACATTGAGGGTATCTAATGTTCTGCTCATAATATTTTTAATATTTTCATTTTCTTCGATCTCTTTTCCAAAAAGATAGAATATTATTTTTTCTCATCCTTCTTTCTGAATCAACACATTTTTGTTTCATACACTCAATTTCTTTATTGGCATCATCCAGCTTTGCATTAAGTGCGAACTATAGCTGTTGCCTGAAATTCCTTTTTTATTTGTTCGGTTTGATCTTGATATGCCTTGAAACACGAGGATTCCAAGTTGAATATGATCTGCAGCCAAATTTATAGAATCGGACATAATTGGGCGTCTTCCTTTAAGATAATATTCATCCAGCCCAGATAGCACAAGTACGTCCAGTGGACGTACTGCATATGTACGGTGAGGATGTATTGTACGTATTTGGGACGTACTTTGGTCTCCGACAGACGTACATAAGACCTCCCTGGAACTTACCGTTTCCGCATAGTCGGTAATCTCAGGTACGTACTTTTCTAGTCCACACAGGACCTGTAATGTACAGAAAGGGGAACTGTTTGGGACATTCCGAAAACGTACCTTCTTGTTGATGATATATCGACGAAAAAAATAAATTCAATTGATGTCACTTCTCAATTCTCATATTCGGAATTATTCATTTCTTCTTTACCAATTAGTCAACTTGTAAATTTCACTCATGCACATGTACTTACCGAATACTAACCTAGAAAAAACCCTGGCTGCTGCGGGATTTGAACCCGGACCTTCACTTTGAATATTTCACTGTTTACCACTACAACGCTCTACGGTACGGAGAGACTTGTTTCTAAAGAAGAGTTGTGTGGTATAGATGTGCATTCGACATTGGGAGCGTAGAATAAAATATTGAATTATCACATTAGGTGGCATATTGGCATAATACTGCAATATAGATATGCAAATTCTGATAATGCAATATCGTTTTCAAAGTAAAATGAAAATATTCAACTCGTCATTTTCGAATCACTACTGAAAGGGGTATCGGGATTTTGAGAGTGATGACTTTAAAATATTCGAACATATACCAATATTGGTAATGCAATATTCATGATGAATCATTCCTGAAAAAATTTGGAAAAATTAAAATATCGACGTGGTGAATTTCAATACCAGAGAATACGGCCAGAACTTTTTGCACAGCAAGTGTGATATTCCACATCGCCATCGCATATAAGACAGTGATCCTTCAGTGTTTTTCAAATATATTTTCATTGTTACTGAACTTCCTAAAAAAAATTAATGTTGTCTCGAACATAGGTAACTAACTTGAAGTCACCATATGATTTGCTACTTGGTATAGTGCGTTGGGCCTACCTGACAGGGACGGTAATGTACGTATGTGGGACGTTTCTAGTTTGTACTTTCTCGGCCCACACTGGACTTGAGGGGATCTAGCTGAATGTACAAAGTAGGTTTCTTGGCGTACGTCAAGGAGACGTCCAAATACATACGATTTCCAAAAATGTACGTCATCACTATGATCCTCAAAAGTTTCAAAAGATACGATTTTGAAAGGGACCCAATATGTACGCACCTGGAAAGTCCAAACAGTACGTGCATAGTTCTTCCAAACATGTACGTCAATGATACTTATAAACAGTACGTACAAGGAATTATCAAAAAAGCACGTCATTGGTATGTCCCTAACTCGTTCCAAAATGTACGTACCTGAAAAGGAGTTATTATGAACGTACCCGGGACACTTACTTCAGTACGTACATAATACTTCCAAGCATGTACGTTTTTATGACATTCCGATTGGAATGGTACCAAATATGTACCTACATGGGACGTCTATATAGTACATACATGAAACATCCGGAAATGTACGTTTTTCGAATGTCTCCCATACGTCCCGGGACGTATCGACGTAACTGGGACATAAATGGTTCGTCTTCAGGACGTCGTGTGCTATTTGGGAGTTATATTTCATGAATCTCCTTCTGTTCCGTGTACGGTTTGCTAATGTGCAACTTTCCAGTTATTTCTATGGATCCAAAGGTCAATTTGTTTGCAGTTCAATCTGGATTTGCCACTTCAAATCATAGTAGATCACAATATGAAATATCCAATTTCAACTTAATGGTTGATTGAATGATTATACTAACACTTCTACTCTAACACTGTTTGAGATTATTCTCGATTCAATTACTAATTATTCACTTTGTATGTTGAAGGCTCAACATACTTCTACCTGAGTTGTCAGATCAGTTTTCTAGAAAAATAGTCCCTGAACTTTTTCTCGGAGCCACGGTTTCTGAGATGTCGCGAATTCAAATTCTAAGAAGTTGCATTATACACACAATTCCAAACCACGTGGTTCCCCAGTGGTTTCTTTTATCTCATTTTCTTCTATCCTCACAAATCGATCTAGGAAAACTGAGGCATCGTCTATTTCTTCATTGAAATAACGTGTATCTGCCTCATCGCTTGTGTTGAGATGATGCAGTCTTTTGAACTCGTATACAAACTGGCGATCTGAAAGGACAAAAACTATTATTCGTTTTTGTTATTCAAACAAATATCGCGAAAAACTCGATAGAAATTGAAGAGTTGATGCGTTTGCTTATTTCCGTGTTCTTGAAAACTTAATTTCAACATGTTATCATAATCTCTCTTCAATTTGTTTGATTTTACCTTTTATGACATTGTTATTCTAATTTTCATTTCAATTCAGATTTTCGACCCATTTATTTGACATTATTGCTTTTCGTCAATGATACACAAACAAAATACTCGTAGGAAACGATTTACGTTTGCCTTATCTCCGTCTTACTCTAGGGCAGGAAAATGAGAATTATCAAATCGTCATCCGCTAAGATAAAAGAAATAAATTGTTCAAAAATCTGCAAACTGACATTTTCAATGTTTTTGTATAGAGGTCTATTTTCTTTCATAATTGCGACTAGTCTGATGAAGTTCCGTAATTGTAAGTCATTTGTAGAATTTTTTTCTTTTATATGCTAAAAATCGATAAAAAAAATGATAAAACTATACGAGTTCAACCTAAACATAAAAATACCCGAACAAACATACAAAAATGTACCTGGTGTATCAGTGTGTAATGAGCAACTTTATTCACCTATATTAAGAAACGATAAATGCTTTATTTGCGACTGATACATAGTGTTAGTATTATACTCATGGTTTCTGCAGTATAATGCCATATATTATTCCCTCGTGGAATGATGGAGGGGAATTATTAGTAATAATCCTCATTCCCTCTTGTAGTCCTATCACGAAATTTATCGAATTGAATTTTACCATGGAAACACGCATAGGTAGTGTTTGTGTATTTGTATTGAGATGAATGCGACTGAAGAATCATTCATTCATGATGAATAAATTAGTCGTAAATAAAGTAGAGTATACTACTCGCAACAATGACTATTAATCTCTCGGAAAAAAAATTCCTCGAGAATAATAGCTATCATTATTGACTCGTGGTATAATCTACTATTATCTACACCCGTACTCTAATAATACACTTATATGCCCACAACCCGTTTCATAACGAAATCCATTACGTTACAGATTTTTAACCAATAGAAAACAATTATTTTTCAATCAAGCATGATGTGCATGCTCTGCATTTGACGTTTGTCAAGTCAAAATCGGTATAGGTATTGAATTTTTGAAGAATATAGCCAAACTTCGATAATCATAACAATATATCTGATACCAGCGATATGGTAGAATCACCTTCGACACCCTCACCGGCAGAAATACAGTTAGAATGATTGGATTTTTCATTTGACAAATGCATGATTCATTTCTTCATTTTTTCAATCGAATTTTCTGAGCTCTCCGTAGGCGAGCGGTCTAAGGCGCTGAGATTATATTAGCTAATAGGACTAATTGGAAGAGACATGGGTTCGATTCCGGCCTCGAGTTTTTTTTTTTGATCTTCCCTTCATTTCTCATCGGTTTTTTCTCGAATTAATACAATTAATTGAAATTTTGTAGAATTTTTCAAAGAAATGCGTTCAATTATTATTATTGTGTACAGTACAAATATAAATATAATATTTGTAATTCTTCACTATTTATCGGGTGTATATAAAATAGCGTATGCAACTCTCATATATTATGCAACGATCATGTAATGATGGTTATTAATACACTCGCATCAACCATACGGAACTCACCTTTGGCTCGTATCCGGGTTTATGCTGCTCGTGTATTAATAACCATCATTACATGATCGTTGCATAATATACTATTATGTAATATTAAAGTTTTTTTATTAACAGATAATGAAAATTTTACTTCGCGGTTACTTTGTTCTTGAAAAATGAGTAAAAAAAAGCGTCCTTCCTTATATCATATGCTACTCTAAATATATGAAATTTGACATTTTTTTCGGAAATCCTCAAAAAAAAGTTTTTTGGAAATTTCGAAAAATGACAAAAAAGTTCTCAGTTTTCAATTTCATACCTTTTTTCGAAATTTGGACTCTCTACTGTCACTTCGACTTTTTTCAATTTTTGTAATTTTTTGAATCTTTCTATCTATCGATTCGAACGAAATATTTGAATTTCTTAAGTTTGATGAATACGAGACTTCAGAATTATATATTGCCCAGAAAATACTCACCTCTCTCAAAAGAAAACCATGTGAGATCGACTGCTAAAAGTGCTTCCCAGAAACTTGGATTTCTATTTCGTGCGAAGAAATACTTCACTTCTCGTCAGCTTCTAATGATCTCAAAGCTCAGATTCGACCTGTCATGGAATACAGTTCTCATGTGTGGAGTTCGGCACCGAAACATTCATTGAGGCTTCTCGATTCTATTCAGAGAAAGGCAATTCGTCTTGTTGGTGATTCCTCGCTCACAGACTCACTCACTTCATTGAAACATCGTAGAAGGGTCGGAGGCTTGTCTCTCTTCTACAGATACTTTCACGGTCGATGCTCTTCCGAATTGTTATCAATCGTTCCACCCTTGGCAATATCTACACCAATGACTCGACGAGTACAGAATTCCCACCCCTTCGTTGTGAATTTGGAAACCTGTCGAACCTCTCTTGCTCAGGGATCTTTTTTCAATAGAACAGCTGAGCTTTGGAACTCCTTGCCAAAAAAGGTTTTTTCTGAGGCTTACACGCTTCAGAAATTCAAAGTTAATGTTAATTCGTATCTCCTGTCCCTTGATTCACTCGGTGTTCTTTGAACATTACAGGGCTTCCCTTTCATGTGAATAGTAGAATAAATGGCAAAAGCAAAAGGCTTCTAGAATAGATTTTCGTAGGCACTTTGTTGCTAAAATGTAAAACCTATTTTTTATCATTCCTAACACCGTTTCAATGCAAAATCACCTGGTCGTCCAAAAATCGTAGTGGGTGGGGAGTGGTACGGAGCCTTTTTAAAAAAAAAAGCAATTTTTTTTTCAACGTTTTTCAGATCTATGATTCGAGATAATTCATTCCTCAAATTTGCATACCCATCCGGACATCAGAAATATTTTTTTTTCAATTTATTAAAATACTTGCTTGTCCTGAAAACCCATACTTTTGAAATCTTTTAACTCGCTCTACCTCTAAAAGTATTGGGTCTAGCAAAAATAGGCTCCCTATAAACGTTATAGACCAAACATCAAAGAACATGCTGTTTTTTTCAGAATTTTGATTGGATAATTAGTTCAAGAGAAAATTGAATAATCAGAATGGTATGTCACGACGGACAGCGGCGAGCGCTAAGATGCGAGGAAGGGCGAGATTCCTATGCCATAGTCAACGTAAAATCAACTCTACTGAAAGCGATGTCGTTACGGTCGATTTTACCTTGACTTGAAACGGTGTGGTGTTGTAAATTCGTGTGCATCATATTATTGAAAGTACCTAGTTGGTGAGTATTACAGTTCAAATTGAATTAAGACGTGCTTCTTTTCGTAAAACTTATACCTACTGAACAAGACGATTTTATTCAAAATGTGGGTGTTATTTGTTTGGAAAGAGGAGGGCTGGTTAACTCTCAAGAAAAATAAAGAAAAACGTTCATTGAATGCACGAAAGAACGTATGACAAATTATCATGATGACAAATATATGCGGCATATATTCTCAAAGTGTGATGATCTAAAAAATCTAAGTTTTTTGAAATGGCACAAAAACTGTTATTAATCTAATACGAGCACAAAGAACATTGCCTCGTATAAGTAAAAAAATACCAAATTGACAGCTGGTATCCCAGCAGATTTTTGTAGAGGAGATATTTTTCAAAAAATGTCCCTTGCGGACCCCTTTTGATTCACAAAAGTGTGTATATAAATATCACGCCGCTTGCGTTTCAACGGAATTACGTAACCTCAATAAAAAATCGGTTGAAAATACTAATATTGAAAAAAAGACAATGAAGCATTATGTAAACTTTTTGAGGAAATGGAGAAGGGTTTGGAAAAAATAAGGATACAGCACAAAATCGATTGGCAAAACAGACAATGAAGCATTATGTAAACTTTTTGAGGAAATGGAGAAGGGTTTGGAAAAAATAACGATACAGCACAAAATCGATTGGCAAAAGATATCGCGAAATTAGTGGCATTGACGACATGAGTGAGAAACAAATTGTGAAAAAAATGAAACGCCATTTTGGGGATGATGTTGAGTCAGTAAGGTCTCTTAGACAAAACGAGCCAACAATTGTTTCGAAGAAGTTTTCATAGAGGACAATGATGAAGAGTCTGATTCAGAATAAATAATGTACTTATATATAAGATCAGGTTAATACTGACGTATAGGTATATTAATTATTTTTATTACTATCTTTCGTTCTTCAATGCGATATTCACTGAGAAGGGAAATCGAGCCATTTTAGATATGTATATCCCAAGGTTTTGACGATACCCCGTCCTTAAAAAGCTTCATAACAATAAGAAATCCATCAAGAACAAAAAATCTTCTGGAATTGACGAAATATCAATGAATATAATTGATAATCTTCCCCATTGACACTTTGGCTGTTTTAGCAATAATCATAAATAACTCCTTCGAAGCTGGCTATTTTCCTACCCCCTTCAAAACATCTGTGGTTATTCCGTTATACAAGGGAGGCAATCATGACGAAGTCTAAGATTTTCATCCAATTTGTCTTATCCCCTCTTTAGCCAAACTAATAGAGAAAATAGTGAAAAATCGTTCGACTGATTTCTTAATGTCACATAATATAATAAATTGTAAACAATTCGAATTCCAACCGAAAAAGTGCGCTAATGACGCCATATTGTCCCTTCTGAACGAAGTTTATAACAATATTAACAATCGTGATGTAGCTGCAGCGGTGTTTTGTGGTCTATCCAAAGCATTTTATTGTTTCAATCATGACATACTGCTCAGAAAATTGTATCACTATGGCATAGAGGAAATAACTCGTAGGTGGTTTGAATCATATCTCACAGGTAGAAGTCAAATTGTTAAAATGCCTACTTCAACATCAACTGCAGCTAATATAAACAGTGGAGTTCCTCAGGGGTCCATTCTTGGTCCCATTATCTTTCTTTTGTACCTAATGATCTGACATCGTTAAATATAAAGGGAAAGTTCACGTTATTCGCAGATGATACCACAATACTAAGGCACAGTAAAAATACCTCAGATCTCCACAAGGTTATATCTTCAGATATCGGTATTATCAAAGACTGGTGCAGTGCTAATCTCTTGTCTCTGAATATCAACAAAACTAACGTGATATCATTTCGGGGTTCTATTGATAACATACCAATTACTCTCAATGAAAGTGTTATAGAGAATAAATTAAGCACCAAATTCCTCGGTATTGTCATAGATAACGACTTGAGATTTGAAGACCACATCAGAGCTCTCACAAAAAAACTCTCTTCGGGTCGTTACGCGGTAAGAATAACTTCCAGAGAGCTGGAAACATCTGCAGCTGAATCTGTTTACTATTTACTGGTAGACTCACACTTGAGATATGGAATTCCGTTCTAGAAATCTCATGAATTCTGTGTTTGTACTTCAAAAAAGAGCAATACGTTATCTCTTCAAATTGAAACAAGACTTTTGTAAGCCAATATTCATTACATAAAATATATTGACAGTTTATGCCATTTTTATATTAGAAACGGCTTGTTTGATAAACAAACATAGATATGAATTTCCTCTGGTATCATCTAACTATTCCACTCGTCAGACTCACGATTTCAGACTGCCTTTACCTACCTCCACACAGACTGAAAGCCCCTCAGAATTTAGGAAAGCAATTAAAGTTTGACTTTCGGATAGACCCTATTACAGTTTGGACGAATTTTATGATGATAACTTCCACTAATACTCTGAAATACATCGCACACTGAGCTAATGTTAGTGTCAAACTAAACTTAGTTCCATTTCGCATCCTTTTTGTTTTGTGAAGTTCTCTTCTTGATTTTTATATTTCTGTTTGTTACCACACTTTATACATGTGGACATTTTCTTAAATGTGCTGAACATCTGTTTTTATCATATCATAAGTATATGTGTGTATATGAACTTGTGTATAATTTCAGAGGATTTGAATTTTATGTACTCAGTATATACCTATGCTTGTATACATTTTTTATTATTCACACACGCTTTGTCCATAAGATTCATTCTTCGGACAATAAAGCTTATTTATGATTATTATTTCGAGTAGAGTAAGGATGATCGGATAGTAAGAGAATAAAAAATTATGATAAATCACTCTCAAAGATGGATGAAATTCTTTGAACTATTACATCATCCTGATATATTCGCGCCCAATGCGTATTCAGTCAAAAACCTATAAAATTCCCTTACAAAGAAAAATCGTCCGTAACAACATCGCTATCAAAATGGTTGAGGCTATCAGTAGAGTTGATTTTCCGTTGACATATGCATAGGAATCTCGCCCTTCCTCGCATCTCTGCGCTCGCCGCTGTCCGCCGCGACATACCATTCTAATTATTCAATTTCCTCCTGAACTAATGATCCAATCGGAATTCTAAAAAAAAACAACATGTTCTTTGGTGTTTTGTCTATAACGTTTATAGAGAGCCTTTTTTTGATAGACCCAATACTTTTCGGGGTAGAGCGAGTTAAAAGATTTCAAGAATATGGATTTTCAGGGCAAGCGTTTTTGTGTGAAGGTGCTCCATATACAATAATGGTGCAAAGTATTTTAATAAATTGAAAAACAATATTTCTGATGTCCGGATGGGTATGCAAATTTGAGGAATGAATTATCTCAAATCTTACATCTGAAAACCGATGAAAAAAAAAATTGCATTTTTTTTTTCAAAAATGCTTCCCCCACTCCCCCCAACCATGATTGATGGACGACCAAGTGATTTTGCATTGCAAAGGTCTTTAGAACGATAAAAAATGGGTTTTACATTTCAGCAACAAAGTGCCCACGGGATAGCACGATAGGTTCCCGTTTAAACTCCACTAGAATCTTCATATAAAAAAATAGTTTTTTAATTTCATTGTTGAACTGATTCGGTTTCGCCATGTATGGACATTAATATGTCAGTAATCGAATAAACGAATTCATCCTTTCTTATTACACGCATTTCTTTTTTCAATAGATTTTTATCCAGTTTGATTATTTTTCTGACCAATAATTCAGTTACTAACCCAAAATATCATACTTTTCTGTAAACTAAATATTGACCTACAGTTTTATAACTATTCAAAAGACTTTCGATCTATAAATTTGTACTAAACATGATATGACATTTCTTGATTTTAAACATTACAAGACTAATGCAACATGTCGGGAAGATAATAGTAGGTACTGATCAAATCGAAGTACCCAAGTAGGCTTCTGAGACAAATTTTTAGTTTTGGTTAATATCAAGTTATTGCGTTTAATAAATCGAATTGTTTTGTGTACAGATTTTTGTACATGCATAACTCAATAAAAAGTTTTTATTACAATGTTTCCACACAAGACAAAGTGGATATCGTTCTTTTGCGGTAAGAATGTGCCATATCGAAATGTTGCTTGCATTCCCAATCACCGGCATCCAGGAAGAAATATTCATTTAGTACCGTGGGAAGGATATCGAAAACTTTCAAAGAAACTGGCTCTGTAGACAATCGTTTCAAGAAACCACATAATCCAATGAATCAATGAAGTGTTATGAAGAACAACTCGATAAACTAATATCATAAGTATTAGTGATGATACTGGGGTTAGCAGATCTCTCTCTCCCTATTATTTCTTCGCCTTTGCGAGGTTAGCAGATAAACTGAAAAGAATTTTGCACAAAAAAATCCATCCCTGTAAGCCAAAGTTCGTTAACACTTTTATAGAAAGAGATTTCTATGTTTGCATTTCCCTCCAGGATTTCATGGACAGACCAGGCAGCTTGCACTTCGAACGGAACAGTTAGTTCCCAAAATTGTCGCGGGGGGTCCAACAATAATTCAAATTTTGTAATAGAATGCCGTGACCGACATTCATTCAAGACGTGGTGTGGGTTATTACATATCCAAATACTTTATTCGTTTTTAGGTAATCTGCCTCTTAGACGAAATTTGTGGTATCAGCTTGACGGGGCACCGATCCATCAAACTCTAGGTGTTTTGAATTGATGTATTTGGACTGTATATATTGTGCTTTTGGATAATAATTAATTGAAATAGATTACCTTTCGTTCAAATTGTATTTATTTTTCATCTATGTCACAATTCTCTCGTGACGCCTAACAATCAACGTTTCCTTGGTTACGGAATTGGTTGCGAACTTATATACAGGATATTCAGCCTTAACATGCCGCCCGCCTTGAAGTGTACTACTAAATAGTACATTCAACTTAGATATTTAAATAGTAAACTTTGTAACACGTCATAAATCATCAAACACTAATGAAGTCAAACTAAGTCTCTATAGGTAATACACAAATTTTTGAGACTGCTCGTTTAAGTTCCTTTCCACTCGACATTCGTATGCTGGCCACACGAATCACATTGTCTTCTCCAGGATGTTTTTTGTCATATAGGAATTGCCTGGAGTTTTGAAGTCTACCACCTACCCTAATTAGTTTATTAGAATCCATAAATGGTTGTAATGAAAGTAGATGGCTCTTTTTTGGTATAACTTTGTCAATAGATAGGTTGGTATATTCTATTGGAAATGATTGTTGTTGAGACAATCTTATCAGTGACAAAAATGAATTATTCAATTCGGATACAGTCAATGCACCGAAATGACGAAATTTTGGTTTCAAGCTTGAATTGTTAAAAAACCTAAAACAATAAGCTATGACTCGTTTTAACCTTTTCAAAGTTGAAAATTTCTCAAAAATTGAAAAATCTAATTGGAACACCGTTGAACATATAGTTTTTTGTTCTGGCATTTCTTGTAATTTGCAATCAATAGTTGAATTAGGCCATTCTGTTTCATCAAGAATCAGCCATTTAGGGCCGTACCACCATAACTGAGAGTTGCGAATATTATTTGAATCAATACCGCGAGTTAATAGGTCTGCAGGATTATCTTTTGAACGTATATGTCGCCAATCTTTTGGTTCCGTCAAAGTTTGAATATTACCTACTCGATTTGCTACAAATGACTTCCAAATTTTTGCAGGAGCTTTTATCCAGCCCAGAGTAATTGTTGAATCGCTCCAAAAATATCTACGAGTTATAGATAAAGGAATTGCCTTTAATACTGTAGGACTCAAAGATGCTAGTAGATTGGCGGCACATAACTCTAATCTTGGTAATGTAATTTGTTTAATAGGAGCAACTCTAGTTTTTGCAGTTAATAAATGTGAAAAAAGGTTACCATCATTATCTTTACATCTCAAATAAATGCACGCACCATACGCACTCTCTGACGAATCTGAAAAGCCGTGAAGTTCTATAGCTATAGTACCTTCTGATAGTACAAATCTGGGAATCTTCAATTCATTGAGTACTTGCAAATCATTTTTGAACATAACCCAATTGCTATAAATATTTTGGGGAACTGCCTCGTCCCATGTGATGCCTGACTGCCACAAATTTTGTAGAATAATTTTTGATCTTATTGTTATAGGTGATAGTAAACCTAATGGGTCAAAAATCTGGGAAGATACAGATAAAATTACCCGTTTTGTGACAATATCTGAAGAAGCTAAGTTTATGCTGAACTGAATGGTATCTTTATGGGAGTTCCAGAAAACACCAAGCGTTTTATTGCTCTGATCATTCTTCAAATATAAGTTGCTTACTTTAGAATCATTATCTTTTTCAAAAGTTTCGAATAAATCGGGATTATTAGTCAACCATTTTCTCAAATTGAAACCTGCTGATTGTAAAATATGAGTAACGTCTTTGCGAATAGTCGAAAGCTCATCTAAGGTATTACAACCCGTTAATAAATCGTCCATATAAAAATCTTTTCTGATAACCTCAGCAGCCCTAGGAAAGGCTAGTTCGTACTCATTTGCTAATTGCACTAGACATCGAGTAGCTAAAAATGGGGCGGAGGTTGTCCCGTATGTGACTGTATTTAATTGATAACAATTCAGCTGTAAAGTTGGACATTCTCTCCATAGTATTCTCTGGAGAGATCGTTGTTCCTTGTCAATTAAAATTTGCCGATACATTTTGGCAATATCAGCACTTAAAACAAATTGATGACATCGAAATCTTAACAAAATTGAAAATATATCAGATTGTACGGTGGGTCCCGTATATTGCGCATCGTTTAATGAAATACCACTACTAGTTTTTGCACTGGCATCAAAAACTACACGGCATTTCGTAGTTATAGAACACTCTTTAATCACTGCATGATGTGGTAAATAACATATTAAATTTTCCGTGACTATGCTTTCATCTATTTTTGTCATATGATCGAGCCTTTCATACTCTTGCATAAACTCAATATATTCTTTTTTCAAATCATAGTTATTATTTAATTTTCTTTCTAGGGAATGAAATCTTTTGAGGGCATTTTCTCGAGAATCACCTAAATAATCGACCTTTTCATTAAACGGCATTTTAACGATAAATCTACCATCCAAATCGCGATGAATATTGTTTATAAAATCCTCTTCACATAATTTTTCTGTATAATTTAAGACGCATGAAGAATCGAAATTCTCTAATTGCCAAAATTTACTTAATTGCTCACTTATCGTTTTTTCAAAATTTTCATCCTGTGCTATAGAATGACATGATATAGACATACGTGAATTAGACTCCAATATATTCCCAGAAACTATCCAACCTAATAATGTTTTTTGCAATACTGGCATATTTCTTCCTAATCGAATTTGTCCCACAGAAACTAATTGCCAAAAAACATCACAGCCTAGCAAGACATCGATTTCTCTACTTTTGTAAAATTCTTTATCGGCAAGTTGAATATTAGGCGGAATTTTGAATATTGATTTATCTATAGTGACAATTGGTAAACTCTCAGTAATTTTATTCAATATTAAAAAAGATAGCTCTGCTTTGAAATTTGAATGCAATGAAACTATTTCAGCAGTAACTTTATTTTTTATTGTTGATATTGTTTTACCTACACCTTTGATAGCTAAATTGAAATCGATTTTATTTAACTTTAATTTATCACATAAGGATTCAGTTATAAAATTACTCTGCGAGCCATTATCTAGTAAGGCTCGTGCAGTATGAAATTCACCAAACCTATCTTTTATTTCTAGCATAGCTGTGGCAAGAATAATTTGTGAAGGTATAGCTGAATCAATGACATGAGATGTTACAGTTTGCTGTGGCTCATTATTGTTAACAGTATCATTTCTGTTATTGCTCTGAGGAGACTGTATTTGTTTGCGCTCAATATGTATCAATGTATTGTGTTTTCGTGAACATTTTTTGCACCCGGAATAAGTACAATTCTTTGATAAATGGCCTGGCCTCAAACAATTTATGCATAATTTTTTATTGAATAATTGTTGACTACGCTCATGAACTGGAAACTTCAAAAGTTCTTCACACTCAAACACTACATGTTCATTTTTACAAAAATAGCATTTTGGTTTATTTATAGAGACATGAGAAGATGAAAAACCTTTATTGTGTCTTTTTCCGACATTTTTTGAATTTAGTTTTACTTTGTCATTATTTTGATCCCCCTTGTATTCAAGTTTCTTCAGTAAACTCATCCTGCACATTAAAAATTTTTCCATGTCTTCCATAGTCGGTTTATTTCCAGAAATTTTGAAAGATTCCCATTCTTCTTGTGTATTCATATCAAATTTTGTTGTTAAAATATAGATCAATATTGTATCTACTGATGGTTCTCCAAAACCTTGTAAAGCCCTAAGATTTTTATTGGTATTCATATATAGATTCCTCAGATCGATATGGCACTCTTTGTCCATTGGTGGTTGCTCAAAAATTGCCTTTACATGATTGAAAATTATTAAATTATTGTTCTCGTAATATTGACAAAGTAAATTCCAAGCTACTGTATAATTTGCATCTGTTTTTTGAATACCCTTTAACAACTCTTCTGCTTCACCTTGTAAAGAAGATTGCAGATAATGAAATTTATCAGTATTACTCAAATGAGTCTTATTGTGTATCATATCAATAAAGGCATCACGAAACTCTAACCAATTATCTATGACACCATCAAAAATAGGCAACCTAATAGTGGGAAATCTAATATCGTATGTAGTTTTGTGAACCTGTGGTTGTACTGAATTTTCCTGAAATCGATTATTACCGACCAAATTGGAAACTATTATTGGATCTGGTAAGATTTCATGCTTGGCGGGATCATCACTAGCAGAGGCTACTGTAGGTAAATTGTTCATTTGATTACTACTTGTGGATTGTCTAGTAGGGCTTGAGATGTCAGAACGAGTGATTGAATTTGAATTTACTTCTAGTATTTTTCTCAGTTTGCCAATATTATCATAATAATTGTTCTCGAATTCTTCTCTTTCATCTTCTTCTAATAATAGCAAGTCTGAATTGTCCATAAGTGAAATTTCAATCTCATTCTGAACGGTCTCAAACTCTTCTAAAATAGGTTCTAGTTTCTCTAATTTGAGAGCTATAGTATTTGTAATAGAAATATCTTTTAGTATAAAATTATCATCAAATTCTAGAGCATCAATGAACCTTTTAGCTCGAGTTATTTTACTTTTGAATTGTCCTCTTTTAAATTTCAGTAATTTTAATTGCTCTTCCATAGTTAATGGTTGCGAAAAAACGAGTGAAAGTATATATGCTGATTCGCAAAAATTGTGTTTGTTCGAATTGCTGAATTAATAGACTGTAAATGGTTTTTCAATTGAAGGAATCTAATGAATTGGAAAGGACTTACAGGAATCGTGATAGGGATGAGGTTATATTAGCATCGGCGATTGAAATTCTTGAATTACACCATCCAATTGCTGATTGACATCCGGGATCGATGGACCATGTTTTGAATTGATGTATTTGGACTGTATATATTGTGCTTTTGGATAATAATTAATTGAAATAGATTACCTTTCGTTCAAATTGTATTTATTTTTCATCTATGTCACAATTCTCTCGTGACGCCTAACAATCAACGTTTCCTTGGTTACGGAATTGGTTGCGAACTTATATACAGGATCTTCAGCCTTAACACTAGGAGTGAGACAGTGTCAGAGTCAAATTTTAAGGTCAAAGTGATAGGACGAGATTGCGAAGATTATTGGCCAACAAGATCCCGGACATATCTCCGATGGACTTTTTTGTATGGAATTCTGAAACAAAAATTGTATAAGCACAGACCATTTGCAAGCAAGGAACAATTTGAGAATACCATTCGGGAGTGTTCTGCTAACATCAATCTACTAATTATCAGAAATGCCACAAAGTCTGTGAATGAAATGACTATAATTTGTATAAAACGGAGAGGACGGCATTCTGAATGATGAATTCGGGTTCTTTATAAGATTATTGGGATAAATCAACGAATGTTATGATGTTTTGTTGTGAATTTGGTTATAGTTATTTTGGCTCAATGTTATTAATACATCTAATGGTGAAAATAAAGAATATAATATTTATGAAGTTAACTCAAGAAGCTTTATCATTTCTTAATAAGTATATATTAAAGTTCATCAACAGTCAAATTGTCAACTGCATCAAAATATTTCGACTCATCTGCAGCTAATGGAATAAAAATCTGCTGAAGAAAGGAATACGAAAGTAATAAGAATGAAGAGAAATACGATTATTCTGTTACCGAGATATTAACGTCCATGCATGGAAAAACCGAATCAGATTAACAATGAAATGAAAAAACTATATGCAACAACAATAACGAATTTCTGGAGGTCAAGATATGACATTGAAGAAACGTATTCATGGAATAAGCTCCCAGGAATGAGGCAGGCGAAAGAGTTCATATTCATCGCAGGTTCTGCAAGATGTGGAAGAAACCGCACTGCATGTGCTCTGTGAATGCGAAGCGATAGCATGGCTGAGAAATATATATTCAATATTTTTTCTCGTCTGGAAGCAGACGAATTTTTTCAAGTTGTTGGGTACTTACCATCCAAGTCAAACAAAAACCTATCTTGACCTCTAGTAGTAATAAACTTTCTTTCAACCCCAAAAAAAAACAGAAATTCTATAGATATTACCATTACTCTTTCATTGATTGGGGAGTAATAGGAAATGAAATCGAATTATCAGGGGAATATTTGAAGACGGCAAAATTTCTGCGGTTTTTTTTTGCAGAAAAAATAGGACGCAAATTAACTACATTCTGAATTTTTTCAGTTTTTCATCAAAAGGTAAAAAGTTGTAAGCGAAATCATCCAATGTAATTGTAACACTGAAAATCCGCTTCTAATTATCCGCCTAGTGGAAATAAAAAATGCCAGTACGTTCGTACTGTGTGGTTTGAAAATTATTGTTGGGTGAATAGTTGTTGTGATTATTGTATTGTGGTGTTCGCATTTATTCAAGGTAGGAATTGTTCTTTTGTAAACCATGTGTTCAAGTGATTTTCATTCGAGTTGACTTTGTGGAAGCAAATGTATAGGTATTTTATTATGACCACATTGTTTTGCTTTGCTTCATGAATTAATTTGAAACTTCAATGGTCGTCATGATTTTAGGTAGCTGTCTGTCTCTTGCTCTGAATCAATCTGATGATTATGAGTTTAATATCGTATTCAATTATTGAGAGTAATCATATTCAAGACTTGAACGTCTGTAGTAAACTTACCTATTCAAATATCTATCAGAATTCGAGTAATTCCAGTTTATTTTCATGTACTATAATCATTGATGGAATCTTTATTTTGGGTTCCATCTTGCCCTGTTCTATGTGGCTTTTTATTTTGGGATCTAAGTGGTCCATCTGACCCCGGTCTGAGTGTACCGGTATCTGGGATCTGAGTGGTTCACCTTTCTGCTAAGCCCGAATGGCCTAATAGTGGTCCATCTTTTCCAAAGTCTAAGAAGGCCTTAGATTTTGGATCCGAGATTAGGTCGTACTGACTCAGTGCTTGAGATCAAAAAGATCCTCATATTCTAGGTTCAGATATCATGTCTTTCCCTGAGACGATTGTCACGGAAGGAGACAGTGATTCTAATCACAGCTCGTCACTCAAATCACAATAATTGAAGTGATTATTTTACTAGCTCCGCATGACTGAAACTATGTTGTATATCTCTTTACATTTATTGTTGATCGCCTTGCTTGTATAGATATGTTGAAATGTAGTGTAGGTATCTTACTACCGATGGTTGGCTGTTTATATTTATATACAATAATAATTCCGTTTATTTATATGGGTCTTTGTATACATGTATCTAATTATGAATTTAATTATGTTCAATTAAATTTCAAAGTCATTATACGAGTTCCATTCAAGTCCCGTAGCATAAAAAACATCACAGAATATATAATATATGCAAAATATTGATGGTTTGTTGCAATGTTATAATAAAAGCCTTTTGGAGGCTTGAATAACCACGATGAAGCCAACTACGCTTAGGTAATATTGAATGAATATCTCACCTTAATATTTCTAATCGGCTGATTGTGAGTTCCTAACCTTTTTGTTGCATAATTATCCTCTTTATAACGTCAGACAACGTTACAGCAACTTAGCACCATTACATGAACTAAGGTAGTCATCTCAACATGAACATGAATGAAACAAGGAATAATGAATTCTATCAAACAAACATGCATTCGATATGAGGTGAGCTGCATGGGGGGATATTTGAGCTGTCGAAAAAGAAACGTTTGTCTAGTTTCACCCATAGTTCATAGATTGAATAACACCGTATACCGTAGAGTCTACCGTTGCCAATGTGCCAACTAGAAGAACGCGCGAAATTTTACACGAAAGCGTCTTGAATCGAGAAAAAGCTTATGGAGATTAATTCAAATTCCATCGCGCTTCTCGCATACGTCTGATCCACGTCCACTTCAGTTTCGACTGTTCGTAATGAATAGTTGAAAAAATAGCATTTGCAAGTTTGATGGTAATTGGATAAGTTTTTTTTAATGTTATGAAATAATTATAATAATTAGAATAACTATCTTCTTGTAAACAAATATACGTCGTAGATCGTAGAACTAAGAAGTTTTTACAATAATCATTCACTGATTATACAGACACAAAAACCAAAACGAAGATAGATCGAGTATTTACTGTAATCGATAAAGAAAGAAATCGCCAAGTTATTTGGATATTTACAGAAAATATTCATTCTTGCGAGATCGAAATGATAAAAAGCTGTATTTTTTATTATAGAAATGGCAAGTGTACGAGACGGGTTATCGGAAAAAATACATTCGGTCAAATACCATTCAGATTAGCAACTTACCTAGGTCTTTCTAATGCGAAAGAATATACTGGTCACTGCTTCAGACGTTCCTCAGCAACTATGTTAGCAGATCCAGGCGAGGATATAATCAACATTAAAAGACATGCTGGGTGGAAGCCGACGACTGTTGCTTAAAGTTATATCGAAAATTCACTTGCAAATAAGCTGAAGATTGCCAAGAAAATTGTAGAAAATGATAGCCCTTCACTAGCCATTGCAGACAACCTGAAAATTTTGCTCACTTCTGTGAACCACCAGAAAATAACATGCATTCTTCTCAGACTTCTAGTAATGAGGAATCATTCGAAATCAGTAACTATTTGCAACAACAGAAAACAACAAATCCAAATATTTCGATAAATAACTCTTTTAATCGTATTGTCAATTTTAAGTTATAATGCGTTTTTTTAAATTTAATAATTTAATTTAATTAAGTTTTGGGTTTGATCATATGATTTTGCATCACAAAAATATTGAGAAAATTGTAATATTAAAATTAACCATTACAATTATTGAAACATAGATGTCCTGAATTATACAGGAAGGCATATTATAAGTTACCTGTAAGTTCAATAGATATACCGTGTGTCACAGACTCATGGTACACCCCCGTTTTCTCCTTTGTTTTTCTAGCTATATTTTTGAGATTCGGAACATCGAATAAGCTCACTGAACAGCATTTCTCGACTTATCTGAAAGAAAAAAACAACTTCCAATTTTTCCGGAAATGACATCAACTTTCGATTCTTGAATGGGACACCCTGTATATTGTTACATGATCGGCTAGGGATGATCATGAGGAATCCAACGATACCAGGTTTGATGATGTTATCTCCAATGACTGCGGAGATATCGCCATTTATATTATCCATAAGCTCAACGAGTAGGAGAGAGAAACTTTACTGGCGGGTCAATCCAATTCTCTCTCCCACTCATTGAGCTTATGGATAATATAAATGGCGATATCTCCGCAGTCATTGGAGATAACATCATCAAACCTGGTATCGTTGGATTCCTCATGATCATTCCTAGCCGATCATGTAACAATATACAGGGTGTCCTATTCAAGAATCGAAAGTTGATGTCATTTCCGGAAAAATTGGAAGTTGTTTTTTTCTTTCAGATATGTCGAGAAATGCTGTTCAGTGAGCTTATTCGATGTTCCGAATCTCAAAAATATAGCTAGAAAAACAAAGGAGAAAACGGGGGTGTACCATGAGTCTGTGACACACGGTATTGATATTCTGATGATGAATGATGGTTTCTCGACTCGTAATGTGCACTCCTATATAATTCAGATATGTTTCAATAATTTGCATTTATTGAAACCATCGGAGTATAGGTTTCTATCGATATGAAATTGGAATTCACTTTAGCACCTGCTCAACGATTTTATTGCCCGCCGGGCGATAAAGTGCTACTTCAGGCCCGGTCGTGCATAATGGAAATTTGTGAGATATGATAGACAGGCCGATTTCATTCCTACTACTATAGCTTCTATTCGAAAAGTAAATATATATGTACACATCTGTAAACGATTTAAGATTTGAACCCTACCAAACGGATACTGTTGAATCCTCGGTCAATTTGAAAAAAATATCATCAAACAGAAGGAGCAGCTGAGTAACAACGTTTCATTGAATTTTCTGTACGTCCTTGCTACAATTCCCTCACATTTTGCATGAAGAATAAACAATTTCATCAGAACTTCGTTTGAATAATAATTATTTCCCTCCATTTCGATTCGTTTTGAGTCACTTCCGTTGAGAAACACACAAAGGTATTATTACTAATGCACTAATTGTCAAATTTTCATAATGCCATGTACAGTTGTATTCCTAGAAAATGGGTACACTATACATAGTTTTCTGTTTTTATTATTGTTATTGGTTACGTTGTGTTTAAAACTTTGCGTTGTAGAAATATTCTAATACATTAAAATCATTAATCACATTTTATATGTTTTTGTTTTGTCTATCGCCGTCGATAAGAAAAGCCTAATTTACGCAAATATGGCAAAATCTAGTCATAAGACTTGTACCCATTTTCCGTGAATACAACTGTACCATCATGACATTTAATAGCCACCTTAGGTGAATATGAGAAAAATAATTCGATTTTTTTAGGAAATTGTTCCTATCTCGGAGTTCTGGCTATTCAGGTATAGGAACATGATATATCAATTCGAAGGGAATTTAGTCATCTTTCAGGATATTTCATATCATACAGGGTGTTCCATTTAAAAAACGCACTTTCAACACTTTTTGTATCTAGCAGTAAGATCATTAATTTTGAACGACCCTGTAACGCAGAGTAACCAAACTTTCACAATGAACCTATGTCCCGTTCTCCGTAAACGTCTGAGGTGCCATCAACCGTGACCCATCCTGTATATTACAGTATAAGAATCGATTAATTAATAATTGAAAATTATGTGCTGCAGCTGCGAAACAGGATGCGGTGATAACAAATGTAGGTGTCAAAGTTAGTCTTTTTATTTGTTTTCCTCATAAAACATGGAGAATTAAATATTCTGCTTTGAAAAATAGAGGGTTTTTTTCAAGCAGTTATCAATTATAAACCAGAAAACTGTTATTATCCCAAAAAATTTAGGTTATGGTCAATAATGTTTCAGATTTTTCATCATCTATAAATTTTACATTAATCTTTTCTTCGATGAGATGCAAGTTTTCGCAAAAAAACGAAAATGTGTCCCTCTATAGTAAAAGTAGTAGTATATAATTGGTGCTAATACCAAAGTTCACACAAGTCAAATACCAAGTTGAGTTAAGATGGGACATAACTCATTCAGCTAAAACTAAAAATAAACATACAGTGATATAAAGGTAAAATTTTAACATGAAATAATTTTCTCAAATCACCGTATGGGTCATAAAAGTCGTTTGGTAACACTATACAGGTTTGATGATGCAAAATGTCCTGAAAATTGTTGTTGAAATATTCTTTTATACAATAAAATGCTTTTTTTATAAGATACTCCTTAATTTTTCCTTGAATATATTCAATTGTAGATCTTTTATATTTTGGAGAATTAGATTAAACATTTTTGAAGCATAGTAATTCACGCCATTTCTAGTTCTGTTGACTCTGGTCATCAAGATATGTATTTGCTTTATTGCGAGAACTGTGATATTCCTCAATATGGTTTTCAACATGCAGCAAGCATTGTTATATGTATAATGATGGTGGAGTTAGTATTGTATTCATTTATGAAGCTGCTTCTACAGTCCTGTCTATAGGAAGGGTTATGAACAATTCTAACTGCCCTCCTTTGGATGCTAACTACATTTGAAGCACTGGGTGCATGGCCAAATACCAATATTGAACAGGATATCTGTGATTATATTATTCCATGAAACGCGGTTTTTAATACCTGTTCAGAGACGGATTTTTGCAAGTTTCCCAATACGTATGTATTTTCAGAAAGTTTGGATGAAAGTTTTTTAGATTGTACATTCAGATCAATTTGAGGTCAATATCAACACCCAGGAACTTAACGTATTCTGGATTATTTATGTGGGGCATCTCACGTAAGGAAAATTGAACCATTCGCCTTTCGTGTTCATTGAGCGTGAGATTATGTGTCTCAAACCATTTACTAATTTTCACCTGTATATTCTAAAATTTGGTACGCAAACTATCAAGATCGTTGCCGGAGCTAGATATGGTTGTGTCATCTACAAATAATATGAAGTCAGCACTAGGGTCATTAAGTCTTATGTCACTAATATAAATCAAGAGAAGCCTTGACCCATTACTGACTCTTGGAACTCCAAACCTAATTGGGAGTGGAACTGTATGCTTGTTATTCAAGAATACACTCTGTTGCCTGTCTTCAAGATCAGACTTCATAAGTTTGAGACTCTTTGGAAAATTTATATATTATATAATAATATGTACTAATAACCCCCCCTTTCTGCGGTACCTTCACACAGTCTCACACCAAACATTTTCCGAGCATTCGTATACTACTAAGGATGTATGGTCTATAACTGTATTTGAAACGCTTTGTCCCTGGTCTTAAAGTATTCAGCAATGCTATGATGTTCTCCCAAAATTTCAGTAGTCTTGATTGAATCTTCCATGATTGTCTTGAAAGATTCCTATAGTTTGGCCAATACTGGCATTCATTGAGTTTTCATGAGGATAAAGTTCGTGCTTCTTGTCGATATTCCATTCTTCAGTTTGGAGTACATAATTGGACTTCACAATATTGCTTCCATCAACACGTCATCGACTTTAAGTGTAATTTCTTTTGTCTCGTCTTAAGGCGGCCTTACACCAAGGCAACAAATGGCAACACACAGCATGCAACGAATCTTTGGGAAAGTCGCCAGTTGCACAAACCAGTTTATTGCGACTTAGTAACTTGCGAGAAATCATTTATATCAACGCAACTGAATTGTCTGCAACATTCAGTACAGCCGAAACTAAACAATAGTCACTATGTCGGAAAAAGTAATTGAAGCTGCTGCTCATATCGTTTCGTCTCACCAAGTAAAAAAGCGAAAAAAATGAAGGTGGTGGAAAAGACATTCGTTTGCACAACGGAACCTACCCCAAGATAATTTTCGGGCTCAATTGAATGCAGATGACGGAGCCCTTTTCGAGAATTTTACACTAATGAGTTTGAATGATTTTCACGTATATTAACTGAATTAGATCCCTACAAAAAAAACGACAATAATAATCTTCTGTAATATTACCGTTTTTTCGTTTGACCATTCCGTCACTACACCAAAAGCAGTCAAAAATGTACGGAAAGTTTGGGATCGCACCACTAGTGGCCCCTTTTTCCGCATTGTTATGGATCGGCAGCAACAGGTCGCAACCGGCAAATTTTTGTAGCAAGGTGGCATGAGTCAATACATGGCAACATGTGGTTTGCGATGACGTCTACATGTTGCCAATTGTTGCCTTGGTGTAAGGCCGCCTTTAGTTGAAGGATAGAATATTTTCATCACCTCTTCTCACCAGTATTCCCGATAGAACGGTGAAGTGTAGCATATGTGTTCACTCCACGGTTTACCTCATAATTGACGCCTCAACTTCACATCATTAAAAACACACCAAAATACTTCGAACTGTAAATTTCACTAGTTGATTTTCCTAATTTTGCTGGAATATGAATTCGAATGAAAAATTCCAAACGAAATTAGTATAACTTTTTTCTTCGGGCTTGAAGAAGCTGACCACACGCGCTAGCGAAACGTTGGGAAGAAATTACTAAGAACGACGGCCTTCAAGGGCGAAGAAAAGTAGTTGATACTAATAACCACGGTTGCGAAAGCCTTAACCATTTTGTCCAAACGAAATGTTGGCTGGTCCTATTCTATGATATTCTTACAGCAAAGCGAAAATATCAAACTTGTTTCAAGGCAAGTTTTATCTGATCGAAACGAAAAGGCACGCTGTTTACCTGAAAAATCGGATCTGTTAGAGAAAAATGAACAAACGCTCACTTATTGCGAGAAATCCAAACTTGCTGAAAAAAGTGTACAAACTGACATACAAAATATCAAAAGTCGATTAGTAAGTAATTCAAAGCATGCGAGACAGATTACCATCATGTAAATAATCGTTTGATTTATTGCATTACTGTTTTTCATCCAAGGGAACTCAAATACAGACCATTCTGAATATATGTATAAATGCCGTCCACCCTCGATATGTTTACGAGGCTTGTGTGTTAAACCAATTCACCGTGTATGGTTTCAATATGAAACAAATGGAACAGGTTGAAATCAACTAATGTATCACAAGCTTCCCTCTTCAATAATGTAAAACTCATCAGACAATGAGCAGAATTTGGAAAACTAGTTCTAGTTGCGAAAAACGTGGCTCAAAATGATTTTGTATGATTCGATTTTGAGTTCTGAAGTAGTGTGCTTTTTTAAATAATCGAGTAATCGGAGAACGCCGCATATATAATATGGTATGTTGCAATAAAGTTTTAGTAACTGTTTGACGAAGAAAAATATAACATTTTCTTTGAATATAGGTATGTTGTTCTTGAATCATACGGACTTTTTGGATCATACTATTCGAATTGATTATATCTAGTTTTACATAAATGTCCCTTGAAATGTTTTTTCAGTAGAAGATTATGCTTTGAAAATGTTGATCTTCACATACAATAATTATAAAATCGCTTATGATACCAAAAAATAATTATCTATCGATTGTTCACAAAAACTCACAGCCACATTTTTACTTTTGGAGTTTTTTCGAAATTGAATTAAACTGGCCGATACCTGATGATTAATCCATATTTAACAAAAAATACTAGTTACCTGTACGATTCTCACTAACAATTTTTCGTTTCATAGAATTTCCTTTGATCATTTCCAAAAGAAACCATTCAAATAATAATTTCAGTTTTTGAAAAATTCAAAGACACCTCGGAAAATAACTGGTATATTTGAGCTCTCTTTGGGTATTGAGAATCATTATTTACTAACACGACTAATAATTTTGCACATATTTATCACTAAATAAAAGTCTAACAAAATTTTTCCTTGAAACTCACCATTGGACGTGTATTCAGAAATTTACTAATTTTGTTTCAGGTAAATTACAGTTTTCAATGGCAGATAGAATCGATTGATATATAATTTAAAATATTTTTCAAAGGCTATGCCTTCTGGGCGCACTTGAAAGATTGTTTGATGGAGGGAAATATTAAATGAGAAAATTAGGGTTTATAAGATCAACGCCAAATATAATTGACGCAAAAAAATATTATTACTGCCAAGCAAGTACTTCATTGCAAAATTGGATCCCTTCGAAACTAGATACGACATATTTTTTGAAATTTTTGAACACACATCTGTTTTTTGAATACAGAGGTGAATTTTTTGTAGGCACGTAATAAATTTACAGATTAAAAATCGTGTCTGCGTTCTATAGAAACGTTATCATTTTCCAACGTTTTTAGGCCAAGTTGTTGCCAAACATATATGAAATCCTTCAAGCAGGTACGAGTTTTTGTTTTTTCTTCATTATAGAACATTTGGGTTGAGGCTTTTCAATGTACAGCGCGTCACAATCACTGAACACCAATATCAAACATTTATGCTTGTTCTTATAGTTCTGATAGACAGTTCAAAGGTATTTGACGAAGTTCAATAACCAGTAGTTTCTTCTCCAAAACGTGTTGCAATTATTTATATTTTTTCGAGTTTCAGGGTACTCGTACACTTATTGAGATACTATTTTCTATGCAAGGTAACAGACAGAAAAGTATTCGAAGAATATTTTTATGCTTCGCCTTATGAGAAATATACTCGAATTGCACTAAATCGTTCAGTAAAAAATTATGCTTTTAAGGCAGTCTTTCTCAACCTTTCAGCATTCGCGACCCACTATTTCGAATTCCTTTCACCAAGCGCCCCCCTTCCATGAGTTTTATTGATATTCATAAAATACTAATAACTATTCACTATTCAGAACTCAAGTCTATTCCTCTTTCAAATGATACTATGGCTCGCAGAATTGGTAATATATCCGAGGATATACAGCAATAACTTTTGACTAAGATGCGCAATAGACTATTCGCAATCCAACTTAATGAAGCTACAATAACATATCAACAAGAATGCCCATTTAATCGTGTATGTTCGATTTTGCGATGGAATTTCAGCAGTTAAGGAGCTACTAACTGTTTTGCAAACTGATAAAAAATAGAGCAACAGCAGCCGAATTATTTGAAATATTTCATACATTTTCAAACGAAGCAAGTATTCAATGGAAATACTATGTCGGTATATGTACAGATGGTGCTCGAGCAATGTCTGGCAAATTTCGAAGCTTACAAGCGCTTGTGAGGCAGAAATCTCCTCAGTGTATCTGGACACACTGCATGATTCACCGAGAGGCTCTAGCTGCCAAAGATATCAGTTCTAGTCCTAACATTGTGTTAACAGTTGTAACTGCGGTTAATTTCATAAAAATGGCCCCTAAAATCGAGACTTTTTGCTGCATCATGTAAGGATATGGGCGCAGAACATCTGTGTTACTATTTTATTGTGAAACAAGATGCATATCACGTGGCAAGTTCTTGCAACGTGTCTACGAATTGAGAGAGGCAATTGCAATTGCAAGATCGTCAGGAAGCAAATCTGTTTCGAGATCAGTTATTCGTGATGAAATTGAGCTACTTGGTTGATATATTCGAGAAATTGAATATGTGGAATCTACATCTGCTAGGCAGAAATTAACATCACATGGATAAGAGCGATAAAGTGAAAGCTTTCTGTGGAAAATTGGAATTGTGGAATACACACTTGAAACGAAGAAATACATACATAGAGATGTTTACAAATTTTAATGAATTTATCAAAACTTACAACGCTGAAGAGGTACATATCGAAGTTTTATTTGCAAGCATGGAAAATCACTTAACAATGTTGACGAAGAATTTTAGAAAATATTTTATAATCGACAACTTAATAGCAAAATACGAGTGAGTTTGAAATCCATTTCAAAATAATCGTGATGGTCTCTCAGTCGTGGAAGAGGAAAAATTCATAGACATCACGTCTCGTGGGGACATCAGAAGACAGTTTGTTGATAAAACCCTCTCCGATTTTTGGTCCGGTCTGGGTGATGAATTTCTTACACTGAAGGAAAGAGCTTTCAGAATACTTTCACCATTTACAACATCATATCTATGTGAAACTGGGTTTTCTGTGGTGGCTATATCGAAAACAAAATACAGATCGCAGCTGAACATTAAGAGAGAACTGAGAGTGGCTATTTCAAATATATCGCCTTCCTATGGAAAGCTCTGCTCTACGAACAGGCACAAAGGAGCCACTGATGTTTTATTTGTTGATCAGTATAGTTATTGATTTTTGAGTACATTTCGCGTTAGGTACTGCTATGTATCTACTCGTTTGTATCGTTTTGTACTCCATATAATGTTTATTTTTTCGAGTGGTATAATTTCAATAAAAAATTATTCGCTGTGACTTTCCTTAACTTATGTCTCCCCACTTTTTCGCGCCCCTTCCCCCATCGATATTTCGCGCCCCACAGGTTGAGAAATGCTGTTTTAAGGGAACATTCATGTACACGAATTCATTCTGGTCGCCTGGTATTTATTTCAAAGCTAAAGTTATTGTCAACACTGAATTCTGGAACACTTGATAATGCAAAAGCTTATATTGTATTTTTTATCTTCATTTCAGATTCAGTATGAGCTACAGTGTCAAGATCCCCCAGAAAAGGAGCTGAACCCACACAGAGTGGTAGAAAATATTTTTTCTATGCAAAACAATCGAAATACACTTTTTAGGGTAGACCAAAGATTAACTAGTGCTCAAAATGCCTTATTGAATACAAACATGGACAAACCAAAGAGCATCTTATCCAATAGGAGGACTGGCAGTCCAAGAGGTAACAATTAGTGAATCGGATAAATATTTAGTTAACATAAAACAGTTTATCGATCACATGATGTTGTGGAAAGGTTCATATACTCCAGCAGTGTCTTGCTAAACACATCTCCAACAACATAGTTTGACACACAATGAAACTGGCTAATGGGCCGGTAGATTGCAGGTATTGCATTTAACCTTTGCGCGAGTTTGGAAGTTTGGAGATCATTCGTAACGGAGTGCTCAAGCAGTTATAGTCGGTCGTGCGCTATGCTAGAAAAATATCGTTGTTTTCAAAGTGTCAGGTAGAATTGAGTTATTTCAATTCTGCAAGATGGAGTATCGTCCTGGATGTAAGTACACTTATTATATCATTGTGATTTCTTATATTAATCATACACCGAGCAACAAAAATGCGAACATCTACCGTAAATTCTCTTGCTCGCTGCGGAAAAATGTTATGTTCACATCGAGTAAAAGTTAATGATTCTGATACTGGTTGAGTGGCACGTGATTGTATACTCTTGAGAAATACCTCACCAAAAAACCGAAAGTGAACCACAGTAGTGTGCGAATTTAAGTGATTTGTGTCTCATAATAGTATATTATGCAACGATCGTGTAATGATGGTTATTAATACATCGGCATAAACCGGGATACGAAACAAGCCGAAGGTGAGTTTCGTATGGTTTATGCGAGTGTATTAATAATCATTACATGAGAGTTACATACCCTATTTTAACTACACCCAATAAATAATGAAGAACTATAAATATTGTATTGTCAGGTATTTATAGTGAACACAATAATAGTAGGTAATCAATCGTATTTCTTTAGAAAATTTTACAAAATTATAGTTAATGGTATAACCACGGAAAATGAGAAATGAAAAGAAAAAAAAATGAATAAAAATCTCTGCCGAGTTCAGGATTTGAACCCGGACGTTTCTGATCACTGCCGGCGCCATTGACCACTCGGCCATGAGAGCGCATTCAGTTTCGTCGGAAATAAAAACATATACGTTGCATTTGTCAAATGAAAAATATAATACTTTCGATTGTATTTTTGTCTTGTCTAAGACATCTGTGGAGGAGTCGCTGGTAATTCTTCTATATCACTGCTATAAGACATTTTCATAAGATTATCGAAAATTGATTAAATTCTTCAAAAATTCAATAACTACTGATTTTGACTTGACAAACGTCAAAATGCAAAGCTTGCACATCATGCTTGATTGAAAAATAATGGGTTTCTATTGGTTGAAAATCTGTATCATAATGAAAATCTGTATCGTAATTGTAAACGAATTACAAATTTTATACAGACTTCAAAAAACTTCATGATAATTTTTCAAATGTAGTTTTTGATCATTATTATAATAATAATAACCCAGAAGACTTGGCAAATCAACTAACAGAAAAAATGAAAAATACAGAAATAATGAGAAAAAAATGGATGACAAAATCCTTACTACAGTCAGTCAACAAAAAAAATGAGTTGTATAGAAAAGTTAGAGAGAATAACGATAATACAAGGCTAAAAATAGAGTATAAGACCTATAAAAATACATCAACATCTCTAATTCATCAGGTCAAAATGAAATATTGCCAATCTGAAATTGAAAAAAACTGTCGATCATCCAAAGAACTCTGGTTTTGTTTAAAAAAATTATGTCATGATAAAAATGATTCTAATGAAATAAAATTTATTAAAGTGAACAATAATATATCTCATGATGAAAAACTCATAAATTATTTTAGTAATGTAGGAAATAATCTAGCAAAACACATTTCGAAACACAATAAAATAGATCAAGAATCATTGAAAAAACAAGCGAGAGTGAAGTTCTCAGTTGTATAAATTTTTATCAAACTCAAAAAAGTCACCGGGAAAGGATGGAATTACTTCTGAAGTTATGAAAGCTTTAGCCATTAACAGTATTTTTCACACTGGAATATGTCCAAAACTTTTTAAAATTGGTATAATCAAACCTATTTTCAAAGGCGGAGATAAAAGTGATATAAAAAATTACCGACCAATCACACTGATATCTACTCTGGCAAAAATTTTTGAAAAAATTTTAAAATCTAGAATTGATGACTATCTAACACAACAAAAAATTTTATCTCCCAACCAATTTGGATTCAGGAAAAACATTTCTACAGAATACTATTACTTATTTGACAAGTAATATTTATGATTCACTCGATGATAGATTGCCAACTATCTGTGTTTTTCTTGACCTAGCAAAGGCATTTGATACAGTCAGTCATGAATTACTTTTGGAAAAATTGCAGAATATTGGTTTTCGCGGAATAACCCAAGATTTATTTGCAAATTACCTAAACGAAAGAATACAACAAGTTAATATTGATGACACATTTAGTGATCCTAAAATTTTCAAATATGGTGTACCACAGGGTACAGTTTTAGGTCCCTTGTTATTCAATATTTATCTAAACGATCTTTTCTTACTCAAATCCAAAGGAAAAATTCATTCGTTCGCGGATGACACTGTTATATTTTACACTGCTAAAAGTTGGACAGAGTTAAAAAAAATAGTACAAGAAGATTTTAAAAATGTTAAAAAATAGTTCGATAACAGTTTATTAACAAACAACAAAAACAAAATTTCTTCCCTTTTCTTCTTACCAAAATTCACTACCAAATTGGGGCTCTATTAAAATTACTAATACTGTACAAATCATGGATAGTGACTGTATCAAATACCTTGGCATAATGATAGATAGACATCTGAAATGGGATCAGCAAATATATTTTATAGTAAGAAAACTTCGAATTCTTCTTCCCAAATTTCGACAATTGAAAGGATTTTTAACAATACCACAACTTGAAATTCTATATTTTACCTTAATACAATCCCAAATAAGTTATGGAATATTAGGCTGGGGCGGGGTGTCTAAAATGTATAAACATAAACTGGAAATAATACAAAAAAAATTTCTGAAAATAATTTACAATAAGGACTGGAAATATTCAACTGAATCATAATGCAATGTCCAAAAAATTCCATTGCTCATATGAGTACATTATCTGCTGATGAAAAACAAACAATTCGCAAGTTATTATATGAAATGAAAGACAAATGGCAAAAAGCTGGAAGAATGAAGGCGAGGTTTGTGGAGAAAAATATGGATTGGATAAGCAGAATATTCACTTTTGGAAACAATACGGAAAATTCGGCCGGAAAACAATGATTTAGATGCAGCTCGTGAGACTGGTCGACTTTCGCATATCTTTGAGAGCGCAGCAAAAGTGGTGAAAGAGGTTTCTCTGGGCGGTCCTACAAAAGCGTCCAAATACAAGGGAGCAATCTTACAGACATGACAATCAATCGTTAGTACGCTGATGCTGCGTTCTCTCTTATAATTGAATACCGCATGTCTGAACATGTATATCAGGGAATACGGTCTGGAGCACTGGAACTAAATTCTAAGATATACCCATCGTACAAATCTGTGTTGGAGGCGGAATAAAATATTATCCTCCCAATGATGACATCATGATTACTAAGAGTAAAATGAAGTTTTGCCCCTCCCATCCAGAAAAATTCAATAATTGAATATTGTCTGCAAATGGGGATGCGACGGAACATGTGGGCAAAGTACATTAAAAAAATTGATAATGACGACGGAGATGAAATAGACCCAACTATTTTCTTCACTTCCCTCGTGCCACTGCAGCTCGTGTTTGTTGACGAAGGTGATAAAGAAGGAATAGCTGTGTGGAAAAATCCGCACCTCTCCTCCCCTCGATTCTGTAGACCAATAAAAATCGAATTTTTGAAAGAGATTGCAGAAGGCACCCGAAATGAAGTAATGAAGTTCTGAACATCAAGGAACGAGAAGAGCAGCTTCAACCTTTTCATACGATTGTGGATAGAAAAGAGGTCACTGTATCCTACAAATTGGCCTCAACAATGGTTGACGGAAAAGTCTGCAATTCACTAACAACTATTGCATTTTGAAGAGGAAAATTAATGAGGATCATTTAAAATATGGGATATTATCACTACACTCGTTGAATCTTTTTTTCGAGTGCCTTATACTATTTCATACATATTAGAAATTAAAAAATAGCAGGCCGATAAGAAAAGCATCGAAAGTCGGAAAAAGACCTTCCAAAAAGGTTTGTGTGAACGATTGGGACTGACCAACCAAAACAAGGATATGGTAGCACGAATGTCGGTAATACTGCTCGTCGTTTCTTTCAAAATTCTGATATTTCCCTTATCTAATCAAAAGATTCAACGTGATCTTGCGAATAATATCGTGCGGGTTTGAAATAAATGTTGATGAATTTCAAAAGTAAGCCCACGAATCTTGCAGTAAATATACAAAATCATTTGGACTAGACTGCTGGAAAGTTTGGTAGGAAATAAAATATGGAGGACGTTTTTGCACGGCTTTTGATTGCATCTGACCCTGTTATCTCAAGTTTGCCTATACTACCAGCTAAGTAGTCAAGCAAATCATTATCGCGTGTAGCCATGACTTTGGTGGAATCGCCAACTGCATTTAGGATTAAGTGACATCATTCAATATTTAATGTAATTTCTCAATAAATTAGTATTTGTATTCAAATTCGTAAATACATTTACATACTTTTCCTATACTTTTACTTATCCTACACAGGTACGTAATAATAAATTATTTCTATTCAAAACCCCTTGGTACTTATTTCCATAGAGATTGATTCAAGTGTGATTAAAATTATCCGCCATTTCTGGGCCGCCATTTCTGGGCCGCCATTTTGTTTTTTGGAAATTTGAGTTCAGATTCGTGTTCAGCGACCTCAAAAACCTTCGAGTATCAAATCTGTTAGCGATTCGATAATACCTTCTCTATTTGGCCATTTGAGATTTGGAACCATTGTGCGTTGACACGATCGGTGGGTGCGTCGTTCTGCAGACAAGGCCCACTGAAAATAGAGTTGCGACCCACTTATATAATTATATTATATAATTATGAAAAACAGATTATTTTTGTAAGTGTTTCATCCACTGAAACAACAGAATCAGACAAATAATAATGAATGTTTCTGTTTCGTGATTTTTCACAGATATGTTCTTTCAAGAGTTACTGGTTGAATTGTTCGTGATGAAATTCGAAGGATATGAGAAATATCGAATACCTATATAGTCTTGAGATTTGTTTTCAGAAAGTACTACTCACTGGTCATGTATGATTTTTCAGTGATACAAATATGGTTTGAACTTCACACTTGTTTTTTGTGTAGTGGAAGGATAACATTGGTTTTGCGGTATTTCCTGTGTCTGGATGTTTCATGTTTATTCAATGCCTATAACTGCAGCTTCTTCGAGTAGCAACTTTTTCATTCATAACGAACGTCGAATCTCAGATATTATCACCTCAAATGATATATTGACGGTCGCCATTGATCCCGTTTGTTCAAAATGATTCAATTTCGATTTTTGAAAACGAAGATAGCACAACAAATTCTCCAAAGAACAGAAAATACCAACACTTTCTGGAGTTGAGTGCCTAAAATCTTGCATTTTTTATAATTCGTAACGTTTGAAAAACAAGAATTTTTTCAAAAATCCAAAGAAAGAATGTCTTAGTTTCATCCTAACGCGGTCAGTTTTAATGGATGAGGGTCCATTATTCATTGTACCCTATGGGTACATGTTTTTCCCTCAGGAGTTGTAACTTGCTTATCCGAACCTCACTTCTCTCAGCCGTAGCGAGCTGTTGGAATGCTGGTGAAAAATAAGTATGTGAAACTTGAATATTGAACAATTTCAGAACAACAACTAGTTTATGTTCCATTATGGCATTAGAGGTACCACTTTAAATCTCCTCCGCTCCTACCTAACAGATAGGTTTCAGTGTGTGATGATACAACAATAAATCTGTTCAGATAATTCATACAGCCAACTCATTGAAAATGCTTGTGATATAAAAAATTCAGTCAAGGCTTGGTTTACGATTGATGGTCTTAAATTGAACGAAACAAAAACTCAAAACCTAATTGTTTCTTCAAATATAACCTTACAGGAAGGAAAAATCGTATCATTTTTGGGTATCTTCATTGACGATAAATTGAGCTGGTCCAGTCATGTAGATCATGTAGTTAAAAAATTATCAAGCATCCTTTTCATATTAAGGAGACTGAAACATGTTATAAATATTAATGCTATGAAAATATTGTTACGATTTATCCCTTGAAAAATCTCAATTCTGACACCACTGTTATGATATTCCTCTGGGTTCGTCGATTATAACACCAAACAACACTAAACTCCTTTTATTATAACTCGCTATCACAATACAATACTACACAATGACTGAAATAGCTCTGATAACTTTCCAATGTTCGCCACTAAACTCTCTGTACTAAAAATTCTCCTTTCGGCGTGAACCGCTTCCGCTTATAATACCAGCTCAACAGGGGACCCCTCCAGACAATCTTCCGGCATCTTCTGCTTTGTTTATTTCCAGTAACTCTTTTCTTGTTACGAAATAATTTCTTTTTGGCTTGGGGAGGAGGTTGGGGGGGAACTCGATTATTTTTTTTGATCATTTTTGTTTTGGGGTGGGTCGGCCCAAAAAACAATTTTGTGGGCCTCGGGGGCGAAAAAAAAAAGCCTCGGTGGGGGGGGGACCGAAAAGGGGGGGGGGGGAGGGGGGGGAGTTTTGGGTTGCGCATGGGGTGTTCTCGTTTGGGGGGGGGGGGGGGGTTCCCCCCATGGTGTGTGTGTGGGGGGGGGGGGGGGGCGAAGGCGGGGGATGGTCCGCCACAACGGGGGGGGGGGGGGGGGGGGGCGAGGGGGCGCCCTTCGGGTGGGGTGTGTGGTGGGGGCGCGGCGTGTCTCTCCGCGTGTGTGTGTTGGTTGGGTGGGGGGGGGCGGGGGGGGGGGGGGGGGGGGGGGGGAGGGCCTCCGTTTCGGGCGGGGTGGCTGGCTGGGTGGGGGGGGGGGGGGGGGGGGGGGGGGGGGGGGGGGTGGGGGGGTTGGGGGGGGGGGGGGGGGGGGGGGGGGGGGTGGCGTTGGGGGGGGGGGGGCGGCGGGGGGGGGGGGGGGGGGGGGGGGGGGGGGGGGGGGCCCCGCCGGGGCCGGGGGGTCGGGCGGGGGGGGGGGGGGGGGGGGGCGCGGGGGGGGGGCGGGGGGGAGGGGGGGGGGGCCCGCCCCGGGGGGGGGGGGGGGCCCGCCCCCGTGGTTTCGGGCGCCGGGGCGCCCGGGTCCGCGGTTCGCCCGGTTGGGGGGGGGGGGCGGGGGGGCCCGGGCCCCGGGGGGTGGGGGGGGGGGGGTTGGGGGGGGGGGGGGGGGGGGGTTGCGGTGGGGGGGGGGGGTGGTGCGGGTTCGGGGGCCGCGGGCGGCGCGCCCCCCCCCGCGGGGCCGGGACCCCGCCGGGCCGCGCCGGCCCCCGGGGCGCCCCCGGGCCCCGCCCCCCCCCCCTCCCCCCCTCCGCGCCCCCCCCCCCCCCCCCCCGGGGCGTGGCGGGCCGGCCGCTGGGCGGGGGGCCGCGGGGGGGGGGGGGGGGGGGCGGGGGGGGGGGGGGGGGGGGCCGGGCCGGGGGCGGGGGGGGGGGGGGGGGGCCCGCGGGCCCCCCCCGCGCGGGGGGCGGGGGGGGGCCGCGCCGCGGCGGGGGGGGGGGGGGGGGGGGGGGGGGGGGGGGGGGGGGGTCCGCCCCCGCCGGGGGCCCGGGGGGGGGGGGGGGGGCCCCCCCCGCCGGGGGTGGGGGCTGGGGGGGGGCCGGGGGCGCCCCCCCCGGGGGGGGCGGGGGGGGTGGGGGCGGGGGGGGGGGGGGCCCCGCCGGGGGGGGGGGGGGGGGCGGGGGGGGGGGGGGCCCCCCCCCGGGCCGCGGGCGGGGGCCCGGCGGCGGCGGCCCCCCCCCCGGCCGGGGGGGGGCGGGGCGGGGCGGCGGGGCTGTCCCGCCGCGGTGGCGCGGGCCCCCCCGGGGGGGGGGGGGGGGGGGGGGCGCCCCCCCCCCCGCCGCCCCCCCCCCCCCCCCCCCCGGGGGCGGGGGCCCCGGGGCCGGGCCGGGCCCCGCCGGGGCGGGGGTCCGCTCCCCCCCCCGCGCCGGGGGCCGCCGCGGGGGGGGGGGGGGGGGGCGGGCGCGGGGCGGGGGGCGCCGCGCCCCGCCGCGGCGCGGCGCCGGCCCCCCCGGCGCGCCGCGCCGCGCGGGGGGGGGCGCCCGCGGCCCCCCCCCCCCGGGGCGGGGGGCGCCGGGGCGGGGCGGGGCCCCCCCCGCCCGGGGGGGGGGGGGGCGGGGCGGGGGGGGTGTTGTCGCTGGGCGGGGGGGGGCGCGGGCCGGGGCGGGCCGGCCCCGGTGGGGGCCCCCGGGGGCCCGGGGGGGGTCGGCGCGCGGGCCCCCGCCCCCCCCCCCCCCCCCCCCCCCCCTCCCCCCCCCCCCCCCCCCCGCCCCCCCCGCCCGCCCCCCCCCCCCCCGCCGGGGGGCGCGGGCCGGGGCCCGCGCGGGGGGGGGGGGCCGGGCGCGCCGCCGCCCCCCCCCGGCCGGGGGGGGGGGGGGGGGGCCCCCCCCCCCCCGCCCCCCCCCCGCCCCGGGGGCGGGGGGGCCGCGGCGCGGGGCGGGGGCGCCGCCCCCCCCCCGCCCCCGCGCCCGGGGGGGCGCCCCGCCCCCCCCCGGCCCCGGCGCGCGGGCGCCCCCCCCCCCCCCCCCCGCGGCCGCGGCCCCCCCCCCCCCCCCCCCCCCCCCCCCCCCCCCCCCCCCCCCCCCCCCGCGCCGGGGGCGGGGGGGGGGCGGGGGGGGGGGGGGCGCCGGGGCCCCCGGCGCGCCCCCCCCCCCCCCCCCCCCCCCCCCCCCCCCCCCCCCCCCCCGCGCGGCCCGGCCGGCGCCCCCCCCCCCCCCCCCCCCCCCCCCCCCCCCCCCCCCCCCCCCCCCCCCCCCGCCCCCCCCCCGCCGCCCCCCCCCCCCCCCCCCCCGCGCGGCGCCCCCCCCCCCCCCCCCCCCCCCCCCCCGCCCGCCCCCCCCCCCCCCCCCCCGGGGGGGGGGGGTGGTGCGGGCGGTATATAAAAGATGCTCCCCCCCAAACCTCTCATATTCCCCCCGTATCTTTTCCTTCTCCCCCCCCTCCCCCCCCCCCCCCCCCCCCCCCACCCCCCCCCACCCCCCCCCCCAACCCCCCCCCCCCCAAAACACGATATTCCAACGGAAACCCGAAAGTCCCCCCCCCCCCCCCCCCCCCCCCCCCTCCCCAAACTACCCCCCTCCCCCCTCCCCCCCCCCCCCCCCCCCCCCCCCCCCCCCCCCCCCCCCCCCTCTTCCCCCCTCCCCCCCCCCCTCCTTCCTTCCCTCCTCCCTTCCCTCCTTTCTTTTCTCCTCTTTTTTGTTTGGTACCCCCCCCCCCCGCCCCCCCCCCCTTTCCCCCCTTCTCCCCCCCTCCCCCCCCCCCTCCTTTTTTTTTTTTTCTCTCTTCCTCCTCTCTTTCTTCTCTTTTTTTCTGTTGTTCTCCCTCTTCTTTCCTTTCTTTTTTCTTTTTTTCTCGGGTTTCTTCCCCCCCTCTTCTCTCTTCTTCTTTTTCTTCTTTTCTTCTTTTTTTTTCTTTTTTTCTTTTCTCTTTTTTTTTCTTTTTTTTTTTTTTTTTTTTTTTCTTTCTTCCTTCTCCCCCCTCTTTTTCTTTTTTTTTTTTTTTTCTTTTTTTTTCTTTTTTTCTTCTCCCCCTTTCCCCCTTCTTCCCCTTCTCTCCTCTCTTCCCCCCTCCCCCTCCTTCTCCCCTTCCCCCCCCCCCTCCTCCTCCCCCTTCTCCTTCTCCTCCCCCCCCCCTCCCTCCCCCCCCCTCCCCCCCTCCTCCCCCCCCCCCCCCCCCCCCCCCCCCCCCCCCCCCCCTCCCTCCCCCTCACCCCCCCTTTTTTTCCTCACACAACCCCCACCCCCCCCCCCCCCCCCCCCCCCCCCCCCCCCCCCCCCACCCCCCCCCCCCCCCCCCCCCTCCCCCCCCTCCCCCCCCTCCCCCCCCACCCCACCCCAACCCCCCCCCCCCCCCCCTCTCCCCCCCCCCCCCACACACCCCACCCCCCACACCCCCCCACCCCCCCCCCACCCCCCCCCACCCCCCCCCCCCCCTCTCTCTCAACCCCCTCCCCTCCCCCCCCCCCCCCCCCCCCCCCCTCCACACACCCCCCAGACCCGCACACCCCCCGACACCCCCCCCCCCCCCGGATGAGCCGCGATCACGCGAGTATAATCGTTCCTGGAAACTCGCGCTAATTCGCATCGATAGGCGGCAGGGCGGGCGCTAGCACATTTCGTTACAATATGTTATTTCTCTTTGTTTCACTCTGTCATCTCCTACGGCATTCTACTGTGGGGAAACTCATCTTATGCAATAGCGGCATTTCGGTGTCAGAAAAAAGCCATTCGTATTATGGCAAATTTGGGATATAGAGACCCTTGTTGACAGCATTTTATTCAGCTTGCTATTATGCCATTACCCACTTTGTACATATACACGCTTTTACTTGAAATACATGAAAATTCGAATAATTTCATGAAAAATTGCGAAATACACGATTATAATACGAGATCAGCTGACCTTTTGAGTACTCCAGGACATAAATTGGCAGTCTGTTGCAAAAATCCCTCAATCTGAATCTATACAATGTTCTGCACAGACCCGTGAAAGTTTTGAGTTTCAAATGTTTCAAAACCGTGATAAAAAAATTCTACTGCAGTATTGTTTTTATGATATAAATGGATACATCAGCCTTGCTGGTACCTTGAAGCATTCATGTTTTTTTTGTAACTTTTATTAAAATTGCTGGTTATGGAAGTTATCAGTGCATATTGCCTTCTAAACGTCTCCTAAATACTTTTAAATATATGTTTGTTCTAATCTAATAAATTGCACCTCTTGGTATATGTACATCTGTTTTTTAACATATTTTTATATATAGTGCTACATTTTTATTTTTATTGATTTCTTTTATATATCTAGACTGACTTGACTGACTTGTCACAAATGTTGTAACATAAGGTGATCAATTAAACTATCTACCTATCTATGAAATACTATTTCTAGGGGAGAGAAAACCCAAAAATGGATTCCAGAAGTTGAAATATAAGTTCATGTGGGAAACGTCATACTAGTTCCTGTTGCGGTTGTTGACCCCCATTTCATTGTTAAATTGCTTTTTTCTTAAACTGTTTATATGTTCATTGTGAATTAGCATTAGCATGCCTGTAAAAAATGAAGAATGAACAAAGATATATTATTTCCTCCTACAGAAAGAATGAGTGGCGATCTCTACCCTACCTCATCGTTCATGGACGGCTTCAGCTATCAGGAATCGCGGGCCGAGGAACATGAAAGAGTAAGTTGTCGCGTCAGCAACGTCGTCTTTGTTTTAAGGTGAATTTAGTGGTGTCGCTTTTAGGAGCGGCTGAAGCGAGACGCCTACCAGCGCGAGTTGAGGTTGCAGATTGAAGAGAAACGTCGGCTGCAACAGATGAGGGACGAACAAGAGAGGAGAGAGCAGGAGCTGGAAAACAAGCGGCTGGAGCAGCAGCTGCTGCGAATGCAGGAAGAACGGGCGATAGACGAGCAGAGGCGAAGCCGAAGGGACGAGCAGGTTATGCCATAAACAATATGGTTTGCTTAAATTCAGTGGCACAGAGTCTGCAGCTTCAGTTATGATTTCTGGAATACAATTCGAATTGGATAATGATAAGGACTGCGGACTTTTGTCACTGGATATATGTAAAGCATTCAATATGAATCCTTCAATACTTGTGAACATTGTATATCACATTGGTATTAGAGGAACTGTACATAACTAGTTCCAAAATCATTTGTTTGGAAGAAAACAGATATGTGGGAGATAGAAAAAGCTCAATAAAATGAATAACCTGTGGCGTACCACTTCGATCAGTCATTGGGTCTGTTCTCTTCCTTCATTTACATTTCATATCAAGGTGCTAAATTTGATCTTCTGAGTACCATTTTGCTTCGGAAATTCAGAATTTCGAGCTGAACAACCTTCTGGGCAGCAACTCCGATATTTCCGCACTAGGGGGAGTACCTATCTACTGCGGAGCATCGCATCGAGGAATGTGAAACCCTTTGGGCAGCACCTATCGTTGTCCGTACAGATGGCTTCCATGTACAAGCATATAGAAGCATATTCGTATGGACAAGGTGAAAGGATGTCACGCTAGAGTATGTAAGAAAACATATCTATATTTCCGCAGTATATATAGGCTCTTCAAAATAAAGGGATAAAAAATGATAACCAGCACAAACTTTTGGAAACATCTTCTGATGATGAGCTCTGTCGGAACTTGAATAAACTCACTGGAGTTTGGTGGTGTGAAGATTTAGAGAACAATAGGATGGACTTGCACTGTATTTTCCAGATTTTAAGTTTTGAAATCCTACTCCGCCTCAAATTCCAACGGCTTTTTCCTTCGTAGTGTGAATATTGTCTGAAATGCAATTTCTCTGGTAGGTACATGAATCAACGAATTCTATTTTCAATATTGAAATACTATGAATTCAGAAAATATCATCAAGATTCCAAATCAAATCAAAATATATTTTTCTTTTTCCTCATCACTCAATAAACGGTATTTCCATCTTTATCTATGTAACTACAAAACATGAGTGACGAAAATAATCGAAACATGAGTAACGTTGAAAAGACAACTTTCAGTCCAAAATCGCTACCTTGGTGCTGGCAACTTAATTTGAAATTCCAATTTTTCACTTCAGCTGGAAATAGAGCAATCAGCTATGGATATTTATGTGAAAATTTCATACCAACAGTTATCCAGTTATCGACCATTTCATTGGTTGCATTTTATTTCGCATTACCGTGGCATCGCAAGTATTTATCGGAAATGTTTTCCGAATGGGTACCTAGAACGAATCATAGCCGAACTTTTTTGACGTAAGCAGAGAATAATATTTTGTTTGACATAACATGTCACTAGCCCAATTTGGGAGCATCTCGTTGCACCCACTGGATGTCAGATAGGAGACAACAAATCGACCGGTCGCTATTGTCATGTTCCGATATTCCTGAACAGTACTGTCCAGCTAATTCAGTCGTTCCGATTTTACTGACATTCACTGGCAATTATTTCGCGCCAATTTGTGAGGTTCCCTGTTAGAGACTAAAACGTTACTGGTGCTACTGCTGTAGAAGTGGACCTGTAGTTCCAGTATTTCCCGAATTGAGTAAGGTTAGGTTGTGTTCGAATAAACGTCAACGGATAACAGATTAAATTTGCTGTCAGATCATTGCAATTGCAAAATTATCAAAAATGTTTCGAGTTGTACTGGAAGATATTTGCGTACAAGTTGATGGTGAATTGAAATAAATCCAGCAGATCAATAAAATCTGCGGGACCCCCCTTTCTCGAGATTGCAAGCCTTACTCTCACTTACCTGAAATGATGTTTGAAAATCTTAGGGGTGTAAAAACCTCCTCCATTTTGAATGTACCCTTTTTTTCTTTTTTTTTTTTTTTTCCGCCCTTTTTTTTTTTCGAGGTTTATAATTTCTTTTTTTCTAAAGACTCTTTTTCTTTTCTTTGTCTCTCTTATTTTTTTTTTTCTTTCTCTCTTTTCCTTTTTTTTCTTCCTTTATTTAATTCTTTTTGAAATAAGATAGGGTCCCCCCCCCCTCTCCCCTCTGTCTTTTTTTTTGATGTTTTTCCGTTGGCCCTCCTTTCCTATTTCCTCAGAGATAGATCTCTCTCACTAAAAAAGGCGTTCCGAAATTCCTCTCTTTTGCCAGACAACCCAAAAACAAAATATATCGTGTGTAAAGAAATACGACTCCCCGCGCCTATGCTTAGATTATCGACGCTTTATGCCTCGTATTGTTTCATCCCGCCAAATGAACATTATTCATGACCACAATAGACTTACGTTCCGGGAACTAACAAATTTCAGTGCGCGTAAGTGACCGCGATAATACTGCTTTTATAAGTCCTTTCAGTATGCTTTTTTATTTGAGAAATACTGTGGTGCTTGTTTCCAAAGGTTTATCGATCGTTTTCGGAGTGGTCTCAAAGAAATCAATTCATTCGCGTATCTGGACGACCTAATTATCATTTCAAGTAACTTTCCCGAACACTTACGCCATTGAGACTATGTATTTCAATGTTTGAAAAATTTAAATTACGTGCTAAGCTCAAAATGTGCCTCTCGTTTGTGCGCAGGTCAGATCCTTGGACACTTGATTATTCCTAATGGATTTCAGGCGGATCAGTGCTATGAAAGACATGCCCAACTCCAAAAATTTGAAACTGCTTACGTCTCTCATCCTGTATGAAATAAATGGCGAAGTTTCTGGGAAGCACCTTTAGCGATCGATCTCACATGGTTTTTCCATGAGAGATTATCACTGATCGTAATTGCTACCATGGAGATACTTGACTTTGTAGGAATAGTTACTCCTGACATCTGAATACTAGATTTTCCTAGAATTAAATTCCACCAAGTTCATGTTACCCCATTCTATTATATTTACCAAGTCATAGTTAATTTTATGACATGAATGTTTCTTTGATTTTTTTTCTTGAGCTGGTATGGGTACTCTGGAAGAAAAACTAGTATGAAGAGTACTGTTGTCCGCAAAACTACGTACTGAACAATATGTATTCTCGAGCAGATCATTGATATGAAGCAGAAAAAAAGTGGGCGCCAGAACTGAACCCTGTGGAACACCTGCATTTATTGGGAGAATATCAGATGATATTTTATCAACAACATACAGAGACCTATCAGACTAAAAACTCTTCAAAAAAGCACACAACTGGGGAGGCAAACCATAAAGCGGTAGTTTAGAAAGGAGACCCCGATGCCAAACTCGCTCAAACGCTTTTGAAATATCGATTGCAACAGCTATCGTTTTTCCGAATTTTTTGATTGAATGCTGCCAAATATGGAAAACCTAAGTCAATATGTCACTGGTTGATCGGTGACGGCGAAATCCGTATTGTCGATCATTAATTATTCCTGATTTCTCTAGATATTTGATAAGCTTCATATTGATTGCTTTTTCCATGACTCCCGGAATGATAGAAAGCCATGCAATTGGTCTGTTATTACAAGGTAAAGTTTTCTTCCCATCTATAGGAACTAACTGAACTCTTGCCGTCCTCCAGGACTTAAACCACCCAAGTTATATAAAAGGTTGAATAATTCGCCAAGTACTGGTGTCAATTCGGGGGCACATGCTTTCAGAACAATTAATGAAATTTCATCAGATCCGCAAGCCTCATTCGTCTTCAGGTCCATTAAAATATTCCTATATTTTGTTGCTGAAAAATTATTTCAGGCATATGACTGTCGACAGGCGTGATATTCGGAGGATCTTTTCCCAATGAGTCCAGAGTAGAATTTCCTGCAAACATATTTGCAAATATATTTGCTTTTTGTTGGGTAGTGGTTAGAGAGCGAAAGAGAACTAAAAGTTAAATTTTTGGCGACAGCTTCAGCAAATGACCAAAACGAACGAGAACCGTGTGGACATTCAACAAGTTTTGAACGAATTCTAAGATTATGTGCTTCTCTAGCAGCTTCAACTGTTGCACTACACCTTTTTCTTGCGTTAACATACTCAGATCTTGTCTCCAAACTGGGGACTTGTCGCCAGCGATTGAATGCCACATGTTTGGATCTGTCAACCTTAGAGCAGCTTTCATTGAACCATAATTTCTCAGACTGTGGTCTCTTTATACTACTTGGAGTGAATGTTTCCATTCCCATAATGGTTTCAGAGATTTCTTGGACACATAGAGTGGTATTACCAGATGAAAAACAGACCCTTGTCCAAGAAAAATCAGAGAAAAAATATTCGGAGACCGTGCCAGTATGCTGACTTGTAATGCCAGACACGTCTTGTGGGTAACTTACCATTCATTGCAGCCGAATATGACGGTTGATCTGATAAATATCAGGATGACTAGTAAGAAACAAGTCCAGTATATTTCTTGACATAATCCCACATTAATTTTTATTCATCATATAATGAACCAACCATTCCATAATCGCTACCGAACTGTCGCTCCCAACGGTTATATTTTGTCAAATCAAGGACATTAACTTCTCCGGACCCAAAAACAATGATGCATCAACTTTGCGAAATGATTTTGTATGGGTTAAGAAACTTGCTTATTGAGGATGACATTTTTGTTGATCGTGGTTATGAAGACGCCATTCCTCTTCTATAGAAGAATTAGGTATTGTACATAAAATGCTCTACAGTATACAGTATGGACAAGAACTTACTACTGTACCTCGTGACCAAAACCTGGTGGATAATTGAAGTGCGCAATGGACATATAAAATCAATCTTTAAGTTGGAAAGTTCTCTCCAGATAAATAGGGTACAAAATATGATAGAGAAAAAAGATCTCAGGAGGGAACGAGAAGATGGATACCATTTTTCTCAATTTCTTAGGCTGACTCTGGACTATTTAGGAGATTTGTTTGTCGGTACACATCAACTGAGACTTGTTTCATCTTATGTACAAGCTTCAAATCAGAGGGAAGCAACAAATGAAGTTTATTTTGATACCTCACTTTGATATCCCGGATTACTTTGTTTCGGAGTTTTTTCATTACAATGTCACAAAATATATGATGTGGATACAGTACACAAATGAAAATGATAACACTATGACAGATTCTTATTGTACTTGTAAGGCAGGTGCCAGAACACAGAGCACATGTGCTAATATATCGAGTGCTCTTTGGTTCATTGGATACGCCAGACATCAACCAAATATCAAGTATACATTAGCAAACTTGCGGAAAATCTAAATGAGGTGGAACCCTTTATCATTGACTGAATGCGCTTCAGTTCGTGCAACAAACCCTTCAATGATGTTTTGCTGATAAATTATTATTTCAATGTATATTATTTATTGTATTGAAATTCTACAAAGTGTTATTCTTCGATAAATCTTGCGTCACGTTTTTTCGTACATATTCTGTAATATAATTGACTTCCATTATTACCCCCTGTATAACCCCCTTTATATCAATTGAATCATCCTCTATTCAACCATATCCATTGACTGACTTTCTCGCAGTCTATTGGTTTCAAAATGTTATGAAAGTTATTTTTTCATTCCACGGATTATGTTTTATACGTCACCCTATATTGTCTGCAATTATTGGCAAACGGTACTATAAAGACACAAGACCCATGAAGGAATTGCCAAAGCGCATGCTATTATTTCCGGGAGGCATTAGGTTGCAAAATAACACTGCCTATTTCTCTAGTTTTACTACCAAATTCCCCATTTTGCCGACTCTGAGCAATTTTTTTCTCAAAAACTGTCCATTATTTTCCATTGTGTCTGTGGAGACTTCTGGTCACGACATTAAAAAGTTCATCATACCAAAAAATCGGCAGAATTCACTGAAAGCCATTTTCCATAAGGTTTGTGCGTTGTCCTTTCACACCACAAATTTGCAAGATATCTAACATGGATAACAATGAATGCTCTTCATGAATATTCCAAAAACATTTTTCTATAGGATTTTGAAGTTGTGAAGGAACTTTTTCTCATCTCTTCTGGCTCCATCTAGAGACCTATCTGCCTGAACTATCATCATATATCATCACTTGCATTCGATATGGCCTTGCTGTGATCTCAATTGCGATAAGAGCAAAGCTAAAACAGAATAATCAATCTAACTTTGTCATTTTCGATTGTCTGTCTTTCATATTGGAGTCAGATATGACTTCGGTGTTTGAAAGGTCATAAGATCTCTTTCTACCACGATACCGTCGTTCAGTTCCTCTCTGGAGCTCGAGTAGAATGCTTTAGGGATCCTTTCACCACACTTTCCATTTATATCCGTCTCTATTTCGGTTCTGGCTTCATCTCGAGACCTATCTGCCTGAACTATCATCATATATCATCACTTGCATTCGATATGGCTTTGCTGTGATCTCAATTGCGATAAGAGCAAAGCTGGAACAGAATAATCAATCTGTGTCATTTTCGATTGTCTGTCTTTTTCTCTGCAACCTAAATTTAATTTACAAAAGGTTGATCCCGAAAAAAAATGCCCTATGAAGATTTGGTTGGCAGTCTTATATATGTGATGCTGGGAACACGCCCAGATTTATGCTATGCCGTATGCTATTTTTATATCAAACTTGTTCTGAAGAAAATCATTGTCAATATCCTAAAAATGTTCTCAAATATCTTAAAGGTACTAAACATTCAGGATTAACCTACTATAAGAATTCAAATGAAACAAAGATATCCGCTTTTGTAGATGCCGATTATGCAAGTGATTTAAACAATAGGAAAAGTATAACTAACTGGTTTTCTCCTGAAAATAAACACCAATTCTGTATTCTGGAACTATTCAATTTCAAAGATCATCATTTAAATAGTCGGATCATTTCAGCCGTTCGAGGAAAAATGAACCGCAAAATAAGCGCTTGTGGCTTGTTTCTCTTCCTCTTCACGGTAACACATTCAATATATTATTGTTACAGTACGACATGTGGATTTTTCATTATGGATGTGAAAACAGATACAAGAGCGAAAGATCAACTACTTGTTAAAAAAAAATTGATAGACAAAACAAAAACGAAAAAGCAGAGAAAGTCGGTGAAATTTTTGTGGTGTTTTGATAGTGGTAAGCGACCAAACCATTCTAAGAAGCATTCAGTTGTTGCTCTATCAAGCTGAGAAGCAGAATATGTAGCATTAGCTTCTTGTACAACTGAGTATTTGATTTTAGGAAAACTAATATATGATTTGATTAGGTGATATATATAAAATATAAAATAGAATATATTTCTACATTTCTATATTTTTACAAGATCAGACGAAAGGGGAACCTCTTTTATATGGGAAGTATAGATATGATTTCCCTTCTACGAATATTGACATTATGACCATGGCTTCTTAAGATGATTTTTTTTGTAATTGAAGAGGTGTTTCGTATTTCAAAATTTTAGAGAAGAAATAGGTTGCATAAAGTAGTCTTCGATTAGACATATTCATCCACTTTATTTCCTTCAGTTTATGCGACACTCTCACTCTATCTTTGTCTTATACCAAATATCAACCTCAAACATGAATTTTTCCATTTCTGAATGCTTCTGGAATCTGTTATATAAACACGGCCCATATATAATATCACAGAAGTTCATGTGTGAGAGAAAAATCGAATAATACAGTTTTTTCTTTGTGCTTCGATTGATAAATTTTCTCTGTGGTCATTTTCAAATTAGCATAGCCGATTCCGTTTCCCTACTTTGACGTGACGTGCTCCGTAAACTTGAGTTTATGGTCAATTTTCAAACCTCCATTTATAGCTGATATTCTGAAAGGAATATTCTCCCTTGAAGAATCCTGCACTGATTTGTCATATATATTCCAACGCCCCAGAGAAGTGATTGCTTTCTGATAGGTGTTTGTCTGTCAACCTAGAGTGTAGGTAAGTTGAGACTGGCCTAAAAGAATTGTTCTTTTCGATGAGTTGATTTCTAGTCTGTCTTCAAGTGCGTCCCCACTGAATTATGTGTTTTTAGTGAAGAGGAAAAGCAAGAACGAGAAGAAGCACTTCAGAGAATCCTCGAAAATAGAAAGCAAGAGAGAACGAAAAAAAGCACTTCTCTAGAACAGAAGAAAGGGGGGAACAAAAAAGAACAAATAGAAGAATAATGGAAAACAGACATTCGGAAGGTTCTAGAACACCAGGATAAGTTTTTGAACATTTGTTACGGAAAAACGAAGTACAGAAGAATTGAAAGGAAAACGTCAAGAAAATAGACGATGAATTCTATAAGAGAGTGAATTCAGTGCGTGATGAAAAATGAGAAGTCTTGAAAAGCAGATGGTTCTCCTCAAGATCCGAAGTCGCCGAGACAGGGTTGCCACCTCAGGTATTTCTGTGAAACCACCTTCGATGGACAAGTCGTCTTGGTCCATGTGTCGTCGACAATTCGAGGCTGCGGTAGAGACTTATGGATGGGGCGAAGAAACTACTAATAGTAGCTTTGAGAGGGCCAGCTTATCGAGGCGCATGCTGGCTAGCAATAACAGGCCCCCATGTTAACAGGCTACGGACAACCGATAGTCTAACCATTTCAGGAGAATTGAATAAAATACACGTTATATGCACTATAGACACCGGTGCTGCAGGGTACGCAGTGATCTTCGACCAGAAAGCGTAAAACCTATTTCTTCCAACTTCTTGCTTCGAGCTGTCACTGGTGAAAACGCCCCTATTCGAGGAGCAGCTGGGATTACACTGATTCGTGGGCGGCTCACTATCACTAATGCAGTGTACGTCGCAGACATAGAAGATGAATTCATACTAGGAGCAGATCTGATCAGTGACGATGGTATTTCATTTGACAACGAAGGCAATATCATGAAGTTTGGAGGGGAAGAATTAGTCCTCACAATTCCAGCAGAAAGGTCGATACCTGCGAAACTGCGATTAGTAAAAATTGCGAGAATTCCTGGATTTTCTGAGAAAGGAGTTTCTGCTTTCTGCTACATCAGATGAAGGCCCTGGGTGCTGCGTTGGAATAGTAAAGCCATTTAATGAATCACCCAGCAATTGGGTTCTTGCACGAGCCCCAGTGAAGACGAAATAAACCAAACTACTATTCGAATGCCCGCCAGGAAATGAAGTAGCCTCTGAGAATGTTATGATTACTCTTGAAAAGTCATTCGAGCACCTATCGGCAGAGGAACTGGCAGCTGCCAATTTCATCAGAAGCAAAGGAAACAACAGCAGGAAGTCCATGCGATTCGACAACCACCAAGAATAGTTTCATTTGCCAAGCAATGAGAGGTGAAAGAACTTATTGACAGGACGATGAAAGATGAAGTCATTGAAGAATCATCGAGCCGTTGATCTGCACCTGTCGTGTTGGTTTTCATAAGATTCTGCGTCGATTATAGAAAATTGATTGATGTCACCAAGTAGGATACCTACCTCTTTAGAGAATGGACGACATGTTAACAAAATTGTCAGGTTCACGTCGGTTCTCAACACTAGATCTGAAGAGTGGAAACTGGCAAGTGGGCATACATGAGGACGATAAGGAGAAGACTGCATTTTTGACTGGGAGCGAACTCTACCAGTTTACTATAATACCTTTTGGATTGTGCAATGCTCCAGCAACATTTGAAAGACTTATGGAGCTGGTTCTTCGAGGACTCACTTGGAATACTTGCCTAGTATACCTCTACGATCTTTTGGTCATGTTAAAGACATTCGAAGAACATCTACATGAGAAGTCTTTGAACGAGTCACGAATGCCAACCTCAAACTGAATCTCTAGAAACGCTCATTGTTCGAGAAAGAGGTAGATTTTCTAGGTCACAAAGTGACATCAGACGGCATCCGAACAGACCAAAGGAAGATACAGGCGACAGGAGACTGGCCGAGACCAAAAGACAAACATGAAGTGGGGAGTTTCCTAGGTATCCGCACCTACTACCGTCGGTTCGTGGAGGGATCGCGACACTCCTACATAAGTTGACAGAAAATCGAGTCGAATTCGTCTGGACCAACGAAATGAACGAGCATTTGGAAAACTGAAAGTTGCTCTATGTTTCAGTCCTTTTTCAAGTATTCCACGTCTTCGAAGCCTGTTCGTCTTGGACACAGATACCAATAATAACAGCATCGGAGCCGTACTATCACAAGAACAAGATGGTCAGCAAAACGTACTGACCAAGCCAGAAAGGAATAATTTCGTAACAAGAAAGGAATCACCGGCAATAATCAAGGCTGTAGACCACTTCCTCATTAGAACACATAATGCAACTCTGCACTGATTACTCGAGATGAAGACTCCTGAAGGACAAGTAGCAAGGTGGATTGAGAAGTTGAACCAGTATCACTTCAAGGTGAAACATCGACCAGGACGAGTGCATAATAACACAGATGCCTTATCCAGAAGACTTTGTTCGGATATTCGTAAGCATTGTAGGTGAACTGAATGTTATGAAAGAAGTTTAGTGTTATTTGAAGTTTAATTCAGATAAACGAACCCAGAAAATTAGTAACAATACTATTTTTACATACTTCCTCACGATCAACTACCAGACGGTCAAATTACTGGATCTCCGTCTATAATATCATTTTTCAAAAAGATTTGTGATTTTTTTTTGCTGCAGTGTACCATATATCACCTTTTCTTTGTTTTGTTGCAATTTAGAATCTATCATGAGAATTGTGAAAATGAAATACTACGCATCAACCATTGCATTGCCTTAAAATTGATATAGAGAAAATAGTGATTTAATGTACATACACCACTTGAATCATGATCGACATCAAGAACCAGTAGAAATTATGAAGAATTCTGTTATATAATAACTCGATGTATTTCCAATAGGATGGTCGTATTCATTTCCAGATTTCACTGACAAAACCACTTGCCTGCATTGCTTCAGTAACAAAAGATATTCACACTTCGAACTTCCTTTTTTTAGTAAAGGGGTCCCTTCATTTCAGATGAGAAGGCACAGTGAAGATTTGCTGAGGCGGAAGCAAGATTTCCAATCGAGGCACGGTTATCGAAAACACACCGATTCTGAGAGCAGCGTGACAAGTTGTCTTCGTAATAACCCCACTGATCTGACTTCCGCATCCCATTTACACTATTCTCCTCCAGTTTCTAGGCGAAACCCATATTCTCTGAACATTCCATCCACTTCTGTGTTCTCTGAACCACCAAGGTAATGGTACTGTTATTCTGCTACGTGATATTACCTCTATTTTTTTTACTTCACTTGAGAACGTTCGCGACATGGTATATTGAAAATATCAATTTTTTAACGTAAATGAAGATTTATAGGGGTGCTTTTCAATTTTCAGCTGAATTATGCCGATCTCATAATTAACATATCAATCAAACAAGGAATAGTATATTGTTTAAAGAGGAAGGAATGATAGTCATTTCCTACGAGTATGAAGTTTGCAGCATGAGCTGAAGGCGAATGCTGTAAATCATACGATAGGAAAATTAGCATTCTATGCGAGTTATACACGATACTTTTTCTACGGCTATATGAGATAACATGCAAATGGTTCAACAAATAACATGAACTACAACACATGGGAGGCCTGATTCATTTTGTGGTAATAACTACAACTGTAACACAATGATGTCATTGTTTTATTAGTCGAGAAAATGAAATTGAATACATAGGTTCAATGTATATACCTATTCGTTCTATCAGAAACAGTAAATATTGAGGGGTTCTTCTGTATATACAAATGTTATAATATCTCAACTGAAATATATAATCATTTTAGATGAAAATCAATACATTGGTTGACAGATTTTGTATCTTCGAGATGAATTGCTTTTGAATCATGATCATTCATCAATTCTAGATTTGCATCCTGTAGAAACTAGCTGAAGAACAAGTTCCGTGTGTTCATATTCTCCTCGTGTTTATAATCAAGTTACTAAATAAAATAATATCAAATTCATACCTATCAACAATCAAATTCAGTTATCAAACCGTACCAATATTTTATTAACATTCAACAGTAAAAACTCCGTCTTGAAACTTTAACATATTCTGCTAGAATTCAAGGACATTTTTTTGATTTGAAACATTTGTTTCTAGGGATTAATGAAGATAATATAAAAGCGTTCTACTCTGTAAATCATGATTTACTCATCGGTATTCGAGGAATTCCTTATGAATTAGTCAAAAGTTACATAACAGATAGAACTCAATATGTTGAAATTGTTTGTATAGGCCCGTCACTATTCAATATTTATATAAATGATTTTTACAGTTTACCTCATGAAGGGGGATACCACTGTTCTTATACTGGAGCTGGTTGGAATGAACTGAAATACATGGTTACTCTAGATTTGGAAAAAATGAAAAAAAAACTCGATAAAAAACCTATTAACAATAAATTTATATGAAACTTTCCATTTGCAATTCTTTTGTTACAAAAATCCATCATGAAACTGAAAATATTGAATATTTAGGTAGAATGGTTTCTGATTGTTAGGCATCTGAGATTGGAACTTCACATTTTTCCTGTAATAAGAAAACTGAAATGCCTCTTTCCAAATTTCACTATTTGAAAAAATTCCTTTGTGTCAAACATCTTCAAATGCTTCATTTTCTGATACAGTCTCGACTCAATTATGGTATTCTTGGGTGGGGAGGTGTTAAACAAAATATTCTGTACAGTCTCGGAGTCATCCAAAGACGATTTGAAAAAATAATGTATAATCAAAATTATTCATATTCTTCTGATTCCCACTTCAAATATACGAATAATTTTATGTACAATTTTGGTTGACAGAATATTGATTCACTGTTGATAGAAGATAAAAAGTGTACATTTCAACAATCATTTATGTGATACAAGAACAAAAAAATTCATTAATTCAAAAAATGAAATAAAATATTGGCACAGAACATTATACATATGTTACGAAAAAATCATTTGATATTCTACCAGAAGAAATTACCCATACAAAATCATTATACTATAAATATAAAATGAAAAATTGGTTATTCACCCAACATCGACATAATCGTAATTGACTAAATACAAGAAATTCGCTTTTCCTGAAAATTACCGCAACACTTGTCTTTCTCAATAATATCAATTTGTTGATCTTATTGTAATTTGAAACTATTTTTGGATAAACTCCATTATTATTGTGTTGGTGACGAAGCGCATATACCCGAACGGGCTCCAGTTCAATTCCAGCCGGCTACCGCAGACTTTTCATTCTCGGTCATTGGACTGCAGATAAACTAATTCTGATGATCGGTGTGTTAGTCGGTCAACTCTCTTTGCTAGAAATCGTTCATTGTGATATAAGACCTCGTTTATCCTCAGTTCGACATTTGAGGGCTGCTGTTCATGCGGGCATGAGATCTGGTTAACTGAAAAATATATTTCAATAATACTCTGGAATAAGCAGCCGAATCTTTCTCGATTCCAGGACCACCTTCCAGAGACCTGGATAACAATATCACATTCAAACAAGAAATACTCAAGCTGACATCATCATTTTCTGAAGTGTGCCTTACAATTTCATCGTAAACTAACTGGGTTGTACGGTACAGACTGACCAATATCACTAACATCGCAGTAAACAGCTTTTTTCGTAATAGTTGTAGTATTTCTGAAAGATTGTGAAATATCAGAGTCAATAAGAGTAGCAAATTACTTTTCTCTGGCTGAATTTGGAGAAAATCATTGTAAAAAATGTATTTTGTATGAAGGCGTCATCTGTTATAACAACTTGCCGAAAACATTGAAAAATGCAAAAACTACTTACTTTTTCGAACTTCATTCACTTTTTTCTTTATCATTTTATTACATTTTACCCATGACTATATCGTGTATAAGTGATTTTCGTTTTTAATGAACCACTGATTTACCTGCTTGAAATCAAGATGTTCCCTATCATAAATACATGTTATTTCTTGGGAGCAATAAACGTTATATAAATATTCGAAAAATTAAAATGTATATGTACTGACCAACTTTTCATTATCAACGATCGAATACTACAGTTCTAGGTACAACCCTAGTCGGTTCGACTCCTACAGCCGAAGAGACGCACTGAAACGCATGGACTCGCTGAACTCGTACGACACGACCCCCAGCAGACACCACCAAAAGTTCAGCCGTTTCGACTCTTTGAGCCGCATCGACTCGCTAAATCATCGCATGGAGTCCATGAATATCAGGGACGGTGCGATGAGCGACGGCCAGCGAAGGCACAGCGCCACCCACCAGGTATTGGTTCCTTTTGTATACTTCGAAAAGAGTAAATCTGATGTCGAAAATGTTGTCACTATTCATTTTCAATTGTATATTATAAACCGAGAAATTCGCGAGGGCGTGTATAGGGTCATAATTCATAACTGTCATAATTAACTAAAACATTATAAAAAATGTAATGAATCACAAAATTACTATAAAATGTTACCATCATAAAGAAGTTAAAAATCCATGAATAACATATCGAACCAAATCAACTTGTGGGTAATTAGTTTTCTACAGGACGTATTGCTGCGACGAATTCTTGTTACGTCGAATTTCTCCTACGTCATATTTCTTCTGCGGCAAATTCACGCTACGCCCAAAACCATCCCCACCGCCTACGTCACTAAAAAACGATCGTTATCGAAGCTGGATCCCATTCGGCTTAGAAGGAATTCGACGTAGTGCCACGCCATGCACTTTCAATATCAACTGTACAAGAGTGGCGCACTAGCAGAGTGGCATAAGGCGTCGAAATTGTAAGATCTCGAAATCCAGGGCAGGTCAATGGATCTTCATAAAATCTGTTGTACTGTATTGTTGAAAGCCCAAATAAACAATTTTAAAAACAACAAATGTCCGATCATGATTACAACAATTTTATACTAAAACATGAGAAGGACAAGGATAAAAAATGTGCACAGCAAAGATCTATACCTAATGAATAATATTTGCATAATAACCTAAATGCAAATTTCTTCATATTTCGCAAAAAATAACGAGTCACAGCAAAAATAATATCACAAACTATATTATTATGCAGTACCTCTCTTTGATGTCTATCCCCCTTTTATTTTTTGAACGGGTCAACTCAAAAAAATTAAACTTGGGATAATTGAAATTCATGCATGAATGCTATAGGAGTAAAATTGACAGATAAAAATTTCAAGATGGTTACTGTGCGCTGGGAAAAAACAACATCAGCAGAACCCTACTTCCGACACCACTGTTACGTTATTTCTGGGTTCGTTTCCTGAAATAATACTCCAAACAACAATAAACTACCTCATTTAACTCCTCTTTACAAATAGAACAGCCGCACTGACTTCAAATATCTTACAACACTCCTAGATTTCTCAACTGATTAAAACTACGGACACTCACCAAAAACTGCTTACAACTGCGACTCTCTTCTAGACTTCCTTACTAAGTTCCACTCAGTTATGATTTCTCCAATCTCAATACTACTAACTCCGCCGTACGTCGATGAAACGCATCCTTAAATACTCCGATCGAACAGGAACGATTTATCTGAACTTATCCATTCGCGCCTCGATGACGGGAATCGAAAACGTTTACTGTGGTCGAGGCGATTCAGGAATCATTCCGCAGGTGAACATTCTCCCGTTAGCCTCTCACATAAATTTGCATTTTTGATGTTCAGCGGCGACGTTAAGGAATTTCGTAACAATATTTTAGCGGGAATATAAAACTTCCCAGAGTACTTTTCTTACTCTAAAAAAAAGATCGGAAATGAGAATATTTCCGAATTATTGTGACTGAATAACGAAAGGATGTATCGCAACACAGTTAGCCTAAAATGGTTTGCACTATTTTTTTTCTGAAAGGTTTAGAGACGTAAGTTCGCTGAAACAAATTTGTCCAAGAAAGTATGTGGCATATTAAAATACTTTGACTTTCAAATTTTGTTTGCTTTTATTGAGGGCTGAGAAATGTTTTACATTCTTGTACAAAAGCACTTGCAAATTGACATATTGCATCATCTGAGTTGTGTATGGTCTCCAATACCAGGACCTCACGGCGGCGAGAAAGAGCCCTAGATTGCAGAGACGGAGCAGTTCCAGTCGGTTCGACGATTCGCTGCCGGTTCCGGTGTTGAAAGCGCACTCGCCCGTCGCCAGGGAGTTGAAAAACTCCATACCGTTCAGCAGTTCAAGGCATAATTCGGACGCGGTTCGGAGGCTGGAGGATAGATGGCAGGTGAGTCGTCGTCTTTGTGAAGTCGATACTGAACACGTGATTGTGAATGGATATAACACAAGATGTGTAGAAATCTCGATAGCTGCACCGACAGTTGTTTAAATATGACTGTATATTTATATGATATATACTAAAACCAATAATGATTGAGAGTAGAAGTAAGCCCAGTTGACAGCAAATCGGGGGCGTGCTTATTAATTTTTGAGAGGGTTAAGAATGAAAGAAAAATTCTTAGTACAATTAGTTGAAATCTTCATACACATTTTTTATTTATTTCATTAAAACTTTGCAATATCGTAATTTACCTAATCGTTGTAGTCATTAGGTGGGCCTTATGAAAACGGAGTAATAATCGTGGTAATTATAATAGGTACCAAATAAATTAACAATATTATATATTTTTTTTCACTATTGGGTTGCAGCAATTGTAAGTGAACTCTTTATAACTATTCTCAAGCTTTCGAGTAACTTAAACTCATCGTCAGGGGTACTAGAAAATACAAATTACAAATTTTTGATAATAGAATATAATATGAATGTAAATGTACAATTTTTTGTCAAATCTTCAACCTCAGATTCGTCACTGTTGCTACCGCTATCGTCAAAGTGAATTATGATTGGTTCAATATTGTGTTCAATACGGTTGTCTACGTCCCACATTTTTTACTCTTCTTTTGAAACATGCTGCATGCATTTCTTCCAGTCTTCTGCAGAAACAGTTCGAATAGCTTCTTGTAGGTGATGTTGCACGTCCACTAATTTAAATGTTCTGTTTTCTCGTGCCACATATCCTTTTACTTGCGCCCAGATTAATTCTATTGGGTTTAATTCGCAGTGGTATGGTGGTAACCTTAAAACTGTATTTCCTCGACTTAACGCCATTTCATCCACTGCGAATTTTTTATATTTGTCTGTGTGTTATTCTGTTAGCTGAAGTAGTTCTGCCTTTAAACTATCTTTGTTATATTGGATGTTCTTATTAATTAACCATTCTTGAATTGCTGCTTTTTTCCATGATTGTTTCGGTAATGGTTCTAAATGTCGACTATGGTATGGGGCATTGTCCATGACGATGACAGACCCAGGTTCCACAAGTTGAATGATGCCTTCACACCATTTTTCAAACACCTCCGCATTCATCTGTTCATGATAGTCGCCTGTTTTCTTAGTTTTAAATATCAATTCACCATTTGGTAAAAATCCACTGTCGCTTCCTATATGCGTAACTATCAGACGACTACCTTTACTACCTTTAAACAATCACAAAGTTTTTCGACTAAAATTTTGGGTGTTTCCTATGGATATTTGACTAAGTAATTTTAATTTCCTTTTAACTTTTCGAGTTGAATTCCAATAATTTTGCATGTGCACGCCATATTGACAATACTGCAAGTAATATTTGTAACGTGGCTAGAGGAATGTTGAAACAATACCACGAGTTCTTTAGTACAGTTCATATTTCAGGTCGCTAGACATTAAATTCGTTTAAATTCTGAAGATTTTCCTGGAATTTTCAAGAAAATGATAAACCTGATTTGAAAATTCAAGCAGTGAAGTATGTACCTATTTTGTCAAACAATAATATTTGGCAATGAAATGTAGAGATGGACTTCATGTTGACTGTCATTATCTATTTTTCTAGGAATACATTCTATGATATCTATACGATAATAGCATATTCTAAAAAATTATCTTTGAAACTCCAAGAATGTTCGTTTTATAAAGATATACAGATGAAAGTCTAATTCAACACAGGTAAAAAAAATGTGAATGAACTAGGATGTCCTATCTTTTAGGGCTACCTACGCTGACAACTGATATAATAATTTGTATGTTTGATACTTCGGAAATGAAGACTATTTCAATCAAGTTACTGGGATTAACAGCAGATTTATACAACAGTTATTATAGTGAATGCTCACTTCGGAAATTTGTGTATTTGGTGATTCTTTCTCAGAATTTCCCATTTGAAGAAATAACTTCTACACAAGTCCCAGGTAAACATCTAGAAAGGTCCATTTAATTCAAGGTGAAGTTTGTTTTCATTCGCGTTCTATACAAAACTATATTCGGTGATAATCTAGTAAAAAATACTAAATAACTCATCACTTGGAATGGAAAATAGTTTGTGACTTTTATCATTGTTTTTACAGTTTTTAACTAAACAAATTTTCATTTAAAAATTTTGAATTTCAAATCAGAATGAAGAATATTGAGTAAGTTGAACTCGGTTAAACTTTATACTTAACAACAAAGATTATTTTTGCTCAACAAGCATACACGAACACGAAAGGCGAGTTCTGAAATTCAACAGTAACTTCCGTCACCGTCAGTTCTATCACCGATGCCTCTCTCTCTGTTTGTCGTTCGTCACAAACAGAGAGAGAGAGAGGAATCAGTGACAGAACTGATGGAATTTCCTGTTGAATTTCAGAACTCGCCTGACTCAAACACTTTCTTCTTCTCATATTCTCCGAATTCGTATAAACAAATTATCCTACATTGCGATTGGCCGATTTTTGGGTATCTTCTGGGATTGGCTAATTTACAACAATTTTCGCCAGGGCCTCGCCCATTGTCCGTACCGTAAGCGAAGCTTACTAGATCCAGTGACCCTAAAACCCAGAGAATCCTGCAGGAATTTTAAAACTGACAAAAAAATTCAAACTGTCATTGGACCTTTCATCTTTGAGACACTTTGCCTTATCTATAAACATAAATCAAAGTTCAATTATGTTCTACTACGTACGCCACTCGTAATAGCAATTACACCTTTAGTCTTCCCATCCCGACTTCGAATCTAATCAGAGAGTCCGCATCCACTATGACGGTGGTAAATTATTCAGTGATTTACCATTAGAAATGAGATCTGCAAATCTAGGCAACATCCTTTTCAAAAAGGCGGTGAAGAGCCTACTTGCTGATAGACCCTATTATAGTTTGGAAGAACATTTCAGCAATACTCTTTAACAATAATTCTACAAATGATTCTTTGTGACTATCACTTTGTACTTCAGTGATTTATTTATACATTTTTAGAACCAGTTTTTATGTCTACATTTGTGTCTCTCGTTCTTTGTCAATGAGATATGCAAATCTTCAGACAATAAAGTATATTTTGATTAAACCTGGTAGTTTATTAGACAAATTCTCTTCATGAACTGAAAATTTGCTGTTCCATTCACTTTGTAAAAAATTAAAAAAAAATACTTAATATGATTTTCAGAATAAATTATTATGTATGAAAAATGTTAAATTTTATTTTGGTTAAAAAAATCAATATATCGTGAGAAATCGCTATTCACAATTCCATTCCTTCAGAAATTAAACAGGAGTTGTTTTATGACAGATTCAAGTCAATCTACAGTCTAGGTAATTGAGACTGTCTTGAACATATCATTCAAATTCCTAAAATTTGTTGATGATTTGCCAGACTTACCGACTAAGTGCAATGATTTTCCTATATCTGTTCAATAATAATGAATAGTGATCAAAGACACTACGCTGTAATTCCTGGACGTCCAATGTTAGCATTAGTCAGTGGATAGTACCCGCTTCTTTTCATCACTGAAAAACTGAATATAACATAATTTGTTCACGATTAATGTTCTCTGGTACAAACTCAGGTTCATTGATCCATCCCTCTGCAATATAATTCACCTGGATGACAGTTAACAAACTAATAATGAGTTGATAATCATGAAAGAAAGGTAATAAGTAGTCCACAAGAACATGTTATATCAAACTTCCATTGTTCAGTGATCACTGTTGGAAAGCTATTGAAACAAAATAATGTTAGTGACATCTGAGAAAAATAAAAAATTAAGTTTTCTTGATTCTTTTTGAGTGGCATCAATATCGTTCTGCTTTTGGTTTTCCAACAAATTTTCAACCCGTAACATTGGTAGGGAACTGACATATCTCTATGGTATGACATCTTATATCTACAAAAAGAATTCCAAGCGTGATGATTGGTTGGAAAATCCATAACAATCAAGTATGCCGTTAGTCGAGAGTTTTCACCAATATTTAGCAGTTCAAGAATTTTATTAAGATGCCAGGATTGGTGAATAAATAGAAAAGGATATACGTCAAATTGACTGTATTTTTTTTATATATGCGGATATATATATGATATTCTGACTCGAGACTATTTTGTTTATATTTCAGAGTCCTGCAGTACAAAAAAACCTAGTGAATCACACGGATTCTTTTAAGGAAGGCCAAAACCGAAGTATTTTAACGCAGCTTGGTGCAATTCGAATGCAGCTTCAGCAAGAACAGATGAGAATGGATGAATCGTTGAGAAAACGCGATATTACACAATCTAAGGCTGTTGATTTTCATTGAAAATATTGAATAACTGAAAAATTTACATCGAGTTCATTGAAATTGATAATAGGTATTTTATATATTGTTAGAATTTGTCTTTATATTTATATTCATTGAATAGATAGATAATGTTGAAATATTGTTTTCAATCTTACTCCACCTCGCAGCAAAATTATTTACCACTAGCTGGATTCAGGTAGATCCGAAATCCGATGGTACGACAATCTGACAGCTCTCTGATTGGTGTAAATTTCAATATAGACCAATCAGAAAGCTGTTGCCATTTTTGTATTTTAATTTACTATTTCTATCAAGAAAATTAATCAATCTGGGATAGTAGTTGGTTTGCTGGTGAATGAATCTTGAACAATTCCTATCTGAAGCTAGATGATTGAGAGGATGATTAGTTTTATAATCCAAATTGGAATTGTCATTTTAATATTTCTTTGCTTTCACAAGACTTCAGATCATATGAACCAGAACATCTTGGACATACAATCCCGTTTTTACAAATTTTATGTGAAGTTTGAAACTAAAACATTTACCACATTGTGAAACGATATTATTTTGTTATACTCATTGTGGTGCCACCGTCAACAAAAGAAATAAATTCATAAAAATCGTCAAATTCCATAAAAGTCTTCAAAGAAAAGCTTTCCAATTAAGTTTTGTTTCAAAACCCGTTCATGTTAAACCTTTAAATTTACGGGGCATGGCCCAGCTCTTCAGGTTGACTGACAGTCATTCGATATCTGAAGTTAAGCAACGCCGAGCGCGGTTAGTACTTGGATGGGTGACCATGCAGGGAAATACCGTGTCGAAAGCCCGTACAGCTGCCGCGAAGTAGCATATCATAGGTCGCAGACAATATATCAATGAGCACAAGATATATTGAGGATATGCCGTCCTTCGGAGGGGACGTTAAGCAGTCGGTCCCGAGTCCATGGATGTTGGGCTCGTTAAAGATCCCTACCTCTGGTTGGAATACCAGAGGGTTCGGCAAAATTTCCGGTTGGGGGAAGTGTGCTCACCGGCGTCGGTGATTGGCCTTGGTAGCGGAAATGGAAATAGGCCGACGTTAAAAAAAAAATTAACTATGTATTTACTCGGGTGAAACAAAAAGGGGAATTTTGTTTATATTTTCAAAATCATAATGAAGTGTTAACACTTTTTGAAGAATTCCAGAAACGCTTGCATAATTAATTCTAAATCAAAATTTCAACGATTTGCCGAAATATTCAATGAAGTTTGTATTATAGAATTATACAGAATATTAAAATTTTTGACCCTTACCTTCAGATCAGCACACAAGAAATGGACCGAAAAAAAAGCTTGCAACTTTCGAGTTTATAGTGGGGGAGGTAATTAACACGTGTGGCCTCAATACCGAAACTCGTGGCAAATAATGTCGCAATTTCTACGACTTATTTATGCGATGTTTTGAAAACCATAAAATGTAATGGGGAGCTTGGCAATTAATGTCGCAATTTTTACGACTTATTTATGCAATGTTCTGAAACCCATAAAATTTAATATTCAAGCCACTTCCTAAAGCTTGCGAAATTCGCAACTCAAAGGAATCTTTCTTTGTTCGATGGGGGATATAAAAACATTGGCAAATTGCGAATTCATCAGTTCAGTCAAGTTCAGTAATCTTGAGTTTTGAGTACAGTAGTCTAGAATCTAGTGGCTCGTACCAAAATTCTATTGTTCAAGTGAGTGATGTAGTATATACTTGAAAGTACAGTGAAGACGGTAACTAAACAACTCAGTGCAGTAATTAATCAGACGCCAGAAGTGCTAAACATTAATTTAAAAACGCTCCAGAGACAACTACTCAATAATATGATATGTAAGTCTTGCTATAAAAACCGAAGCGATAATTTCGTTATTCAAGTATCGTGTACGAGATTTGTAATGAACGAAATTATGTGAGTTCTATTGACTGGTCGACGTATTTTTGTATTACGGAATCACCGATTTTGGCTTTATGTATTCCCTGCTTTATTTGTTGTATAACTGAATGTTCGAGATGCGCCGCTTATCCTAAACCAATTAAAAACTGTTGAAAATTCTGCCAATTGTTATTATTTCCACCAAGAATTCACGAACCAAAAATAATCATGTTCGATTGTGTATTTAACATCTCAAGGACCGCTCGTCTTTTTTCCAACCAACAAACTCGGTCGTCACATCATGAATTTCGCCATCCAATGAACAATTTTTCATCGTTGAATGTCATCATTCTATTAAATAGTCTTCCATTTCATTCATTCATTTGAATCCAACAAAATGTACTGCAATGTTTTTTGGAAGACAAATTGAAATTTTCTGATTTGGTTGATATAGAGATCGACAATGTAAATATTCCATTGGTGAAAGAGGCCAAAGTTTTAGGTTTAACAATTGATAACGATTTGAGATTCGAAAGCCACATTTCTTCATCCATTAAAAAATATATCTTCAAGTTGAAACTGTTATATAATTCAAGGCATATTCTAAACACAGAATCTAAAATTTTGCTGTGTGACTCATTGATTTTGTCAACTTTTAATTACTGTGACACTGTATATGGGGATTGTGTTACAGACCACACAAAACCAAGAATCCAAAAACTATTGCTTGAGATTTATATATGGCATTAAACAAAGTCGTCCTATCAGTCATAAATTAGAACAAATCAACTGGCTCAACACGAAAAATAGACGAACATTTCATTGTGGTATTTTGTATCACAAAATAATTAATACAGGTATACCCAAATTTATTTATAGAAGAATAAGATTTCACACTGATGTACATAATGTAAATATTAGATCACTCCTCCCTCCCACAAAACTGCAATCTTCACTAGATCCTTCTCATATAATATAGTGAAACAATTCAATTCTTTACCCATACTATTTAAAACTCTTTCTAGCCCCATTTTCCGAAATAAATACAAAAAATTCCTCACTTCGTAACCAGAAGTGTTCTTACTTTATGGCCAGAAACAGAAAAAGGAGAAAGTATTGTCTTGTCTGTCTCATTTGGATGTGATTCTGCCTTCGCCCTTTCAATTGCTTGTAACGCTAAAACTTGATCTATATTTCGTATAATTGGCAAGAGAATAAAGTATATTATTATTATTATTTACTTTTGCAAAGGAGGTATAATGATTTTTATGTTGTAAATACCTTAAGAACTGTACTGATATTTAGTCTTCTTCTCCTATAATTGTTTTGTTTTTTCATAATCTGTTCAATTTCTTCTTTTGTTATATTTTCATCTAATATCAGATTAGGAATTTTCATTATTGGTTTGGGAGGTTTTTGTATTCTAGCAACATATTCACTAAATAATTTTTGACCAATTTCTTCATGAATTTTTTTAAGCTCCTCTTGTTTTCCACATTTGAAAACAATGTTCCCATTCGGCATCTGTTTCAGTAAGTTGATTCCTGAACCTAATTCACTTATTTTTCATTACTAAGTCTTTCTTGGTTTTTGTTAATGTTTGTTCACCTTTTGGTTCGATTATAACTATTTCATCTTGAGATTTTTGCTTCAAATATGTTTCGTTTCTAGTTATATCTGAATACGATTCATAAATGCCTGTACTTAATTTCGAATTAGTTTCCAGTTTGCCAATTCTATAACTAATCTCTTCTAAACGGTCCACAACCGTTTCTTTGTCAACAATATTTAAAATAAGAAATCATAATTTTATTTTCTCGTATAATGGTAATTTACCCTTCCCCTTAGTGTTGTGCAGATGTGAAGCACAACATGCTCCTATGTATATCCCTGTTACAGTACATACGTATCGAATAAACGATGATGAGATTGGAACCTTTGGCGTGAAAACTTTTTCTAGAGATCAATTACTCTAATACCAAACTGATATTTTTGCACTCGACGCGCGTTTCGCCAACAATAAGGTTAGCATCTAGAAGAAGAAAATTGATACAGTATCAGTTTTATTTTCCTATCTCTAGAAGTTTCATACATCTTGAAGCATAACAGCATCTCCTCAGTTTGTTATGTAGTATATGTATGAATTTCATGCTAGTCGAGAATGTAGTGTGATTTCCAACATATCGACGGCAGCAGAGGGTATCATTTTTTTCTTGATATCTTTTAAGAGTATCAGTAATCAGGACTTTAATATCGTCTGCATAAAGTCACAAAAATTGCACGATCTCCCAAGAAATGTTAACAAGTCACTGGCAAAAACTAAAAAGAGAAACGGACCCTGAATTGAACCTTCTGGAAAACCTTGAATAATCAATCAGTGAATCAAACATACTTTTTGCCGAAGATAAAATTCTCAAAACATGTTTGAATAACAAACACATCAGTTATGAATAAAGGTCACGAAAAATACTGTCGCATAAAACGTAAAATTACAGCCACACATTGAAAACCATTAAAGGGTAAAAATTTATATGAATCATGAACAGAATGAATGTTGTACAACCAAAACATTACATTTTTCACAATAATTAATTGCAATATTCCTGCAAGTTATAGTAGGCTTTCCCTAGCATTATGAATTCAACTTTCTTCAAAAAGGAAGATAAGGAATCAACTGTTTTTGTCTGAGCAGGTAATAGTTTATTATGAAACAATCATGTAATGATGGTTATTATTACACGAGCATTAACCGGGATACAAAACGAGCTAGTACTGCTGTGTAATACTTTATTATTGTGATCTCGGTAGTGTAGTGAAAGATGAGCTCAAATCCCCACCAGGCCACCGTGCTGAGTAATCACATGTTGAAAGGTAAGGCCTCGTTAATCCATTGCTCGCTCAAGTTTCGACTTTGAGAGTTGACATTCGTCGGCTAGTTAATGAAGCGAACAATTGTAGAACACAACAACCGTAATACGTCTCCAAAGAGTGGTCTGTTGTGAAGGAAAAAATATTCAACTCATATCCAGAGAAAAGGGAAGTATACGAGAAAATTGTGATTTCTCATTTTAAATATTTTTGACAAAGAAGCGGTTATGAACCGTTTAGAAGAGATTAGTTATACAATTGGCAAACTGGAAACTCTCGAAATTAAGTACAGACATTTATACATCGTATTCAGATGTAACTGAAAACGAAACATATTTGAAGCAAAAATCTCAAGATGAAACAGTTATAATTGAACCAAAAAGTGAACAAACATTAACAAAAACCAAGAAAGTAATAAAACATAAGTAAATTAGGTTTAGGAATCAATTCACTGAAACAAATGCCGAATGGGAACATCGTTATCAAATGTGGAAAACAAGAGGAGCTTGATAAAATTGAAGAAGAAATTGGTCAAAAATTATTTGGTGAATATGTTGCTGAAATACAAAAACTTCCCGAAACCAATAATGAAAATTCCTAATCTGATATTAGATGAAAACATAACAAAATGATAAAAATCATTATATCTCCTTTGCAGAAGTAAATAGAAGACTATTGTTCAAGATTTATTCACCAGCAAAACCAACTACTATCCCAGATTGATCAATTTTCTTGATATAGATGAATGAAAAATAAAATGGATGAAATCGAACTTCTTATTACTAGTATAACAATTGTTATAGTTATATCAGAAACCTGGATGAGTACGGAAGAAGAAAAGTTTTTCAAATTTAAGAATTTTTAGTCTGTGAGAGTGGAACGCGGAGGCAGTGGAATATTTATAGAGAATATTTCCCTCATATATAAAATGTCCCATAAGAGCAATGCAATTATCGAAAACTTACAGCGGTAATTGCATTGTATCAAGTCACCATAACAACACATTTGAAACCGTATCGCTAGACGTCAGTAAACAACACAAATGAATGTCAGATAGACTTCAAAAATAGAAAAACATTTCGCGTTTAGGTGAGTACTCCATACAATCTATAAAGTATAAATGAACAAAAAATAACATTTCCTTGAGAATTTAATATAATGAATCACATTCGTGCATAAAAATGACCAGATAATTTTGCATTCAAGCGCGATGTCTAATACAAATTGCATTCGGTTATTTTCATATTTTGTAAAAGAGCCCTCGTCCTTCGGACTCGGGCACTTTCGCCAAAATATGAAAATAAACTCTTGCAATTTCTATATATCACGCTTTCTTGGAAAATCATCGGTAATTTTCATGCAGTTGTGCAATTATAACCGAAAAGTTTGGAATTCGACATTATTAATAAAGATACCGAAAAGTCATATGTTGATATCAAACTAACCCAGGCAAAAATTGTATCGTGTGGAATTAGGCGTTCTCCAAGAGACGATATTGAAACATACTTGGAGTTTCTAGATCAGAAACTTCATGACAATTAAGACTCTAATTTGGACCATGTATTTTTGGTGATATGAACATATTTTGAAAAACAATGAACAATCAAATCTTTTTACTGATATATGCCAATCTAATTATTTTAAAATTTGCAATGAAAAAATCCCTACTCGTTACTTTCATAACAAAATATCTTTAATAGATCATGTATTGACTTATTCTAACAAAGAATTTCATATTTCTATCAGAGACAATGCATTAAGTGACCATAAATCAATAAATAGTAACAGACATTACTTCATCAAAAGGCTAGGTAAAAAAACATTCCACACGAAAACATTCACGGTTTTTGATAGTGACAAACTGAAACATAAATCAGAACTTTTAGATGTAAACCAACTTCATGACCCAAATATGGCAAATATTTAAGTGTTCCACTAACGAATCAATGAACGTGAGAGAAGACTCCAAACAATGGTTAAATAACAATTTTCAAAATTAATTAAATTAGTGATAAATTAATTGGTATAAAAAAATGTCATACCAACAATCAAACATTTATAAAACTCTGTATGACCATTATAACAAATCAGTGAAAAAGTGCGTTCCCTTGTGAATGCAAAGTTATTTCAATGAAAAATTCACTAATAGTACTGCTACTAAATCTATATGGAATTCAATAAATGAAATTTTATACAAGAGTAAATTCAACACTGGGCGTATCAAACATATAGGAATAGATTGAAAAATTTTCAAAGGTAATACCACGAGTCCTTCAAATTTAATCGATGAATTTTCATTTTCCACAAAAACTTTTTTATTTGGCAAAAGTATGAAAACAAACCGATTGATAAAATCACGAGTCCGTAGGACGAGTGATTACATCTAATTCGGTTTGTTTGAATACTTTTGCCTCAAAATAAAAATGTTCGAGTGTTTCAAAGATGAAAATTCATCTGATTAAATTTGAAGAACGAGTTGTATTTGGAGAGATTATTTTTTGAACAAATAGAAGGAAGAACAATTTAATTGATCAGTATTTCATTTACATAAGAAGGAACGGAGAATAGGTGAAAATTTTACAAATTTTAAATGTCAATAAACAACGATGTATGCCCTCTATGATCCAGAAGAGATATGATGCTTACGCATTGAATATGATAATGCTTGCCGACGATACCAAGAGATGGCGTCACACCTCTCATTGTACAAGGTTGATAATTGAAAATTTCTTATGAAATGAAAATCGCGCCAAAAAGAACATAAAATCATTTGTTATGTCGTTGTATCAAAATCTTCATACAACGGTTTCTTCTCATACAACAAAAAATGAATTGTATTCAACAAAAATAATTTGACGATGAGAATTAATAATAGTAGGCGATTATTTTCGTCGTGTAGGAAAACTTGTATGGATACAACATCTTGGGTGCAGAAGCTTGTAAGTGAAATATATTTAATATTTTTCCTGATGAGTAGGCATGCTCTGGGTTTCACTCCAGGGCACACTATAATCTCACCAGGGATATTGCTCAGTTGTTACTCTGTCTGTATTTCCTGTTCAGGGCTCCTGTAGGGAGGCAAGGTCGATTCATTCCTCCTTGAACCTTACCAGTACTATTGGCTAGTTGGCCAATACATCATTGGCCAACTAGCCTATTTCTCTATAAATCATACCAGCACTGAAATCCACTTTCAGAAGTAGCTTTCATCTTTCTAGATAATTTTTTGGAGCTGGGCTTTCTGGAATATTAGTGCATACTGTCTATTATGATGCCTAATTGAATAAAGATCTATCCATTAGGTTCTGTGACATGAATAAATTGTCACTACAATTCACATGAGATGGTTCATTGTCATTAACAACTCAATGTGTGTGTGTGGTATGATAATGATGAATTGGAATAAAAATATCATAGTTTCCTGTTCGATTCTTACCGACAATGGGTTTACAAAACCGCGATACGTGTTTCGCTACACAATAGCTTCCTCAAGCAGGATTAAGATGGATTTTCAAGTATTGTTCAGTTCGGTTCAATAAATGGGAACGCAAAACAAGTTTCAGGAAAGAAAATATCTTAACATTACCAAGATTATATATTTCAAACCAGATTATGTAAGTCAAGTAAAACGAACAACCTTTCTTGAAAAACACCGATAAACATCCTTAAATCACTCATCAGAAACTTGATATTCATCAGCTATTTTCACGCTGAGAAATTTCACAACATGGTCCCAACTATATAGGTGTGAAATGTTACAATAAATTCGGTGATATATTGGACAAAAACACAGCAGAAACACTGAAAATCACATGTTTTGAACAAAAACTGAAAGCTTTTTCAGCCAGTCACGCCTTCTATGATACTAATTAATTTTTGAATAATAAATGTGAGGTTACATTAACTTCATTTCTGTTTCACTAGCAGTGTACTATTGTAAGTTTAATCTAATATTACTTTTCTTGACTAGTCTGATGAATATGTATGACGCAAGTTATATCACAGGAACACATATCAAAACAAAATCGATAACTAAGGCTCTAAGTAGTTATATATCTGAATTAGGTAGATCTTGGTGGTCACTGAACAACATAAATGTTACTTTCTCAATTTGTAACATATTGTCCACAGTCTCTGTTACTTTGAACATATTTTCAAATAAAAATGTTACTATCTTCAACTTAGCTGCTCCAAATCTTGACCTTGTCTCCACTTCTCGGTGATCTTGGTGCTCATTTAACAACATTAATGTTACTTGCTTCATTTGTAACACTTTGTCATTTGTCTGTTACTGTCTCCACCTCTCAGCTTAGTATAGACTTATTTCCAAATGAACCCAACTGGAATGAAACTGAAATATCTTCAAATGAGTGATGTTTCCATATTCCTTTCAGTCTCTTTTCTGATGGCATTCTGGAAATGAAATTATTCAGTATTTTTGATGTGTAAACAGAACAAACATATTTTTCCCCGATCTAATATTGTGCAACTTGAAATGTTTCAAAGAACATATTCACCTTCTTCCTCATCTTCCTCTGCATCAAGTATATTCGCACAACAACAGGAATACAAAATGAATGATAAAAATCCCAGAGGCAATCCCAATAGAACAGTTGTTAGTACTGGATTTCCCCGCCATCTGTCAGCTAAAGTTGTTCTGGCTTTGAAATAAGATCTGTACAATCTTGCAGCCAGGTCATTGCCTCCATAAGCCTAAAATCATCATGGCATTAATATTATTTCATTTAAGAAGTTAATGAAATAGAAATGCAAATACGTTTGAGTATGGCAAATAATTACATTTCAAGTTGAAAATAGTTAATGGTATTAGTACATGCACCTGCTAATTTGAAGTAGGCCACTTAAAAACATGTCAGGGCGACTCAAAAAAATATAGCAACTCAGTGCCATACAAAAATAATGGTACTAGACACCATATAACTTTTTTGAAATTGCAAACCAAAAAAATTCATAATGGCATCCAGGACCATTATTTTTGCACAACACTGGGTTTTTCATGATCAATTTTTCAGGATATAATATGACCTTGAATAAGGAAATTCCATCTTGTCAAATAGTTTTAATTTTTATAATATAGAAAATGAATGAATTAAAAAACAGCAGTGAACTCACAGGAGCCGATTGATTATAGATCCTTTCGAGAAACATGTCTATGGCATCTACCGTCATTTCAGTAGGATCATCCTCTGGAATATGGTGATGAAAAGTACTTGAGTTCAATACTAATAAATAGGGAAGTGAAACAATTTGCATTGCAATGGTGTTCACCAACTCATGGCTACTGGTCCAGCCAAACTGAAAATTCTTGTGGTATTTATCTCTTTTCTTCCTTACCAAAGATTCAACTAAATCACGAAATTCAAGCATTTCCTTTGGAACCTGGAAAAGTTTGTTTTCTTCCACGACAACCAGAACTATGTACTTCTTTGTGAGAAGTATTTCATTGAAATTCCCTTCTGTGATTTTAGGGAAAGTTTCAAAACGTTCCTCATTTATCCAACTATGTATTGAAGAGTTTAGGTGCTCAACTTCATCTTTGAGGTTGCCTTCTCCAACTAAAAAACACCAGTGTTCACAAAAAATAATAAACATTATTCAATTGTTACACCTGTGTAAAAGTAATGTGAGCTTTCCTTATGAACAAACACAGCTGGAAGTGTATGAATATCAACATGGTCCCTAGCCAACTCTTCACTAGCTGAATAGTAAAAAGCATGTGCTTGCATCTTCGAGGCAACATTGAAGAAAGTATCCCATAGAGGTCCTTCTTGATCTCCAACATACATAAAAAATAACTGATTCATGTTTTTGATGTTTGCCAAACTCTCAGATCTGGAAACATGTTGAACAGGTGGGCCTGATAACCTGATTGCAAAATTGACGATTTCCTCAGAATTTTTGTCCCCTCCAAAGGTAAATTCTTCATCCATCTTTATTCTGGAATTCTCAACAGTGTACAACTTCGAATAAAAATATCTTGGATACTCACAACTTAATGGTAGGAAAAGAAGAGACCTCGAAAGCTTTTGCTACATTCGGAAATGTTGTACAATCGACTTTTCCAACTCGTATGTGTGTGTTCTTGAGAGCTTGAACAACATGTGCCCATATTGGTTCTAATCGTTTGCACTGACCACACCAAGGAGTATAGAACTTCACAAGCCAATATCCGCCGTCTCGACGAACGTCAATGAAATTATCACCCAATTCTAATATCCATTTAGAGGAGGAATATGAAAGTCCTAGAATGCAGCCTAAAAAGTTACGAAAGTGAATTTTGGATGTTCAAACATTTTCGAAAGATAAACACTGGATTCATGCAGCAGCTTTGAGTTATAAGCAAGAGACAATTGCATCAACGTTCCCTTTGAAAAGTGAAGGTTGAACTTCGATAAGTAAACCAACTCAACTTATAACTTCTTTTCTTAAGTAAAATATTTAACTTTTCAAGTTGAGTTGAGAACTTGTCTGACAGCCCTTATTCAAGCTTGGTGAGTTATTTTCCCAAGTTGATGAGTTAAGTTATTTAAAAGTTAAGCTGGCTTGCTTGAATCCGCCTTTATAGCTTATTAAAAAATGCTACATAAACCCAGGTGAAACTCCTCTGATCATACAGTAATTATTCGAGTCCAACAGCCTAATTTTCATGTACCTACCGATAATTAATACCACATTAACCAAATGCATTATAAACAACACGCATTAAATGTTTTCATAAAATAACATTATTCGTAAACAAGAATCAAATCCAAACAAAAATATTGATTTTTTTCAGGTTAGGTTGGTTGATGGCGATGGGTGCGTCTAAGAGGTGCGTCCAAAGTTCCAAAGAACGAACAAGAAGCGTCACTTGCCGCTACACAGCCGCTATTCCTGTGGTCCCCACCAGTACCATATTTGATGACCTCCAAACTATTTTTGTTACAACTACGCATGACTGCCAGAAAAAAACAGTAATCCAGTAAACTACTCGACAAGAAACACCAGTACTTGTTTGTTGATATGACTGACCGACTGCAAAATGCTGACACTGCTGGTAGACATGCGCATTATTCAGGGTGTATTTGTCGAATTTGTGAGATGCGCTTTTTGTTCGTTATACGTAAATCTTCTTTGGTGCGCCCTTGGACATATACTCAACGTCAAGTTAAAATTAAAACACTTTAAAGTCGTAGGAATGAGTGCGCTAACCAAGCGCGTCTGGGATGATGCTGGGATGTCCCATACTCGCCCCCGTTGTTGCTTTAACAAGTAAAACAATCTTAATGGAAATCAATGACTTCGCCAAATCCGTTGACATCCAGCCTGGTTACCGGCGTAAGGCTGAATTCAGACTGATCCGAAATCCTATGATTCAACGACCCGACAACTTTTTGATTGATTCAAATTTTCATTCGAGGGGGGGGGGAATTCATCCCCAAGTTTCAACTTTTTTCGATGTCGTAATGAAATGCCTTCTGTCAAATGCAATGCCCAACACTAACGATGTTCTGAGGGGCATGGTCCAGCTCTTCAGGTTGACTGACAGTCATTCGATATCTGAAGTTAAGCAACGCCAAGCGCGGTTAGTACTGGAATGGGTGACCATGCAGGGAAATACCGTGTCGAAAGCTCGTACAGCTGCAGCGAAATAGCATATCTGGGGCAAATTATGAGATATCCAGTCTGTTGCCCTCGAATGAGAACATCTTCACTGTGCCCTCGATACCTTATCTGATAGCACTGGTTTCCACGAAAAATTGTTAATTCAGTCATCAAAATTTTCACTCTTCTGCCAAGTCAATCTTCGTTGTCGGAGAACTGATTAAGGACATACTGCATGCTTCAACGGATGAAAGGCTTCATTTTCATTATGATATTTTGCACCACTTCTTTTTCGACCACGTACAGACCTCAAGGCTCATTTCAATTCAAATATAGGAAATAATCTTCACTCATCCAATATTTATTCAATTCATTTCACCATAAAAAGACCAGACCATACAGCACATGATATCCTATGGACGTCCAAATCATGTCCAATTCATGTCGGAATATCCTTGGCCCAATTTTGGATATCCAATGTATTCCCAAAAAGAAATATCCACTGGATATACAAAAGGGATATTCTTCCGGATATCCATGAAGGATATCTTATATGGACATCCATTTCGCACATTTTTTGTATAAATAATGGCACCCTACCAACTGCCATTCACATGGACATTCCTGCTAGCAGCAACGCAAGAAAGTTGAAATATTTCAACCATATCCTTCCAAATAATATTTGAAACCAGCGTCAACAGAAGACGTGACGCGAAAAGCAAAATCGCTGCATTGTGAATACACACCTCAACTCGGTTTTCTGTCGTGCAACCATCTATGGCGTCTGTTGAATGTCGTAATTTTGAGAGTCGTTTTGGTCTTAGCTTGGCGTCTCCTTACTCTTTACGTCATGTCCAGTCTTGGAGTCTTGGGTCGCTTTGAAAGTTTAAAATAATTATGTTATGGCTTGAAGCGTTTTGTGCATAGAGAAACGAAGAATAGTGCATATTAATGATGGATGCTCATGACAGATGTCTTATGGATTTCCATAAAGGATATCTTGTGAATGTCCATGAAGGATGTATTATGGATGTCCATGAAAGATATTTTATGGATGTCCATGAAGGATATCTTATGGACGTACAGGTTGGTGGCCTGAGAATGTCCATTGGACGTCCATGAGATATTCAGGGCTATTCACTAAGTAAAGTGTTTATCGCAGTTGCTAACCGTCGTAGCAACTCTAATAATAACTTGCCATGATGACGGTGGTAAGCTGTTTTTCCTTAACAAGATATCTAAAGCAGTTGCCTGTGAACCACTACTCACAGCAACTGGTCATTATAGTACCAACTTAACTTGAAAAGTGAATACCAATTTCGCGCTTAGCAACTGACCTTGAACATAACGACAATTTTTAGTCGCTATCCATAACAACTCTGCTTAGTGAATAGCCCTGATTGTTTGGAAAAAAACTGGATGTCCATTGGAGGTCCAAAATATCCTTAATGGATATCCACTGGATGTCCTTGTGTTGTGTGGGAGATGGTTAATTATGAAACACTCGACATTTTTGTTTACTGTACTTGACCGAAAGACTATTTTGTTTCCTTCCTACAGGATACTTATTCTTAGATTAAGCACATTTGCTACGATCTCACTTGATCATCGAAAAACCGGAAAATAATAAACCAACTATATATATATTTCAGTTTCAGGTTATAAATATGGCGAAGGGCAGGAAAGGCGAATCTTTGCCAGTGGAATTTTACGAATATCGTGTTCTGTGATCATACAGAACGATAAATTCCGGAATTTCGTATCAGGGAAACATTCGGGTCTATGTGAATCACCTATTTTACGAATACGAATCGGACGTCGGATCTGTCTGAATTCACCTTAAGGAGCCACCGACCCTCCTGTTCTTCAGCTTCTTATTCTCCTTCTACTAAATGCTTTTATTTTATTCTTATCGATCCAACTAATTTTATTTACTTCTTCTCTAATCGTTTTCCATATAACCTCATCTTAACTTTTTCAACACGTGGACTTTAAAATCACCAGTTATGAATTATGAACACAAACACGTTAACACATAAAACAGGTCCCGACCATTAACTGAACAGCCGTTCAGAGGCTTCCATCAGTGTGAAATCGCACCTCTTGGAAAGGACGTCCTCACACGGCCGCCATTTGCACCGAACCGATTTTTAAGTTAGCACCATGCAAAATCATAGACATCATAGACTGTCAATGTCAATTCCTGCTTTTTTTTCGAGTGTTTCAAGCCCCGGGGCTGCTAATTTTAGCTTTACCATTGGTTGAAAAATGATCGACAAGTCTCAAGTTCCTTCAAAAGTGAAGCTAGATTTAAGAGCCCCGGGGCTTAAACTCTTAAACACACCGTCGCTGAACGTTTACGTTGTTGTTAGACAGAGACCAATCAGATCTGTCGTAGCTTAGCAACAGCGTATTAGCAGAACTGCGAGTGAATCAAGAATAGGGCCCCAGACTGTGCTCCAAGCAAAGCCATTTATGACATTTTCCACAAAAATATCGCGAGCGCATCTACATTTATTTCTCGTCGGGATTGGCAATGGGTTTGGAAGAATTCGGCTCAATTTTTTTTCTTAGGTGTCTTATAATTTTTTTATATGAGGGCCACCTACTCCATATGATCCTTCAATAATGCTAAACCATGTTCTTTCAAAAACAAGCGTCTTTCCCTCTTTACTTTAGTCTTGGCAATATCGCTTTTATGAACAACATAAGCTTTATTTATTCCCGCAATATTCAGGAAATTATAAAATAGGGTCATAAATTATCTTTTCGTATTCCTACTAGTATTACAAGTACAGCTTATCCAATTCAACCTGGCACCTGGCACGGTAATTGGTTGCACATCCGGTTGAGCACTGGACTGACATTAAATTTCTGTGGATGCTTGTCACGCACTGCGCAATACGTCGTCATTTCCGTGCCAAAATGAAATCGACAAGCTGTAGCAGCTTTCATATTTTTCACCTCAAGAATGAGTATACCGAGGGATATGTTCCTACCTTGAGAAATGGAATTGCTTGCAGAAGATTTTACAAATATGGTCGTGTGGTGTCTGTGAGACCAGCACTATCGCTCCTATTATGCCTAACTTTTCAAATAGATTGGTGCTTTCTCAACAGTACCTCTAGAACCGGTTGATTGAAAGGTACAGACATGCGCCTACTGATCAGTCACCGAACGGATGAATCCGAGTATATGAGATCTGATTGTCTCACAGACACCAACCGACCACTGGAGGGCTAATGGACTGGCCTTTATGACACTTTTTCATATAACACGATGCGGAATACAATAGCCTCTCTCTGAGGGGCCAGTCCATTAGTTATAATGTCTATGCCAGGTGCGACCGGACCAATATTGATCAAGAGAGCATAAATTATTAGGTGAAACACCACGTGATATATGATCAGCGGGGTTTTCAGTAGTTGGATCATGTTTCCAATCATGAATATCCGAAAATTCTTGAATAGCTGAAACTCGATTTGAAACAAATTCTTGTAAAATATTGGGAGCTGTATTAAGCCATCCCAATACTACCGTCGAATCACACCAATAAACTTTTATATCGATAGATACATATAATGAGCCTTTCACCTTCTCAATTGACCGTGTAAATACAAGTGCAGCAGTGAGTTACAAGCGTGGAATCGTTTACAGCTTCAAGTTTGACCATATTTTCTGATTTAGCGTATGCAGCTGCCCCATATGCACTAGCTGAGCTATCACAAAAACCATGCATGAATTCCAACATGAACAGCATTTTCACAAGTAACTTGTCTAGAAATTGCTAAATCATTCAATGAGTTCAGTTTATCGTTATCGCGAAATTGCAACCGTCTCGTGTGCAAAGATTGATTAATTTTTAAAGCCAAATATCTCTAAGAATAATTTCAGCTTCAATAGTGCAACTACTCAAGAGACCAAGGGGAGAAAGAATGTGAGAAATTTCTGATGAAAGAGTGTGCTTCGAGATCTTTTTCATTGAAATTTGTACCGATATTATAGGAAAAAACAATCACTTTTATAATTCCAAATCATGCCAAGGGTTCTCGTATTCTCATCAGGGCCCAAATTAATAATATCAGTTTCATCCCTTGTTTCAATACCCCTTAAAACTAATGGGCTATTTGAAACCCATTTTCTCAAACGAAAACCTGCTAAATTGAGAATTTGGAAAACGTTGTTTGCGATAGATATCGTTTCATCATCAGTATCTGCTACTGACAACATGTCATCTACATAAAAGTGATTCTTTATCAGTTTTGATCCACAATCATTGCCGACTTGGTGTGAGCAACGAATTGCTAAAAATGCGGCGGCCGAAGTCCCTCCCCCCTCCCCCCCCCCAATATATATATATGGTACATTTTTCCACGTCTGCAGCAATAACAAAATTGAATTTTTGATAACGCAAGAGGTGTGTAAAGATCTCTTCGTCATATATATATATATATATACACTATAGATGGGTAAGACGCTTCAAAAACAACACGTAATTTGCTGGCGAGGCTACTTTCTTTGAGTGCGCCATGATGCGGCATGTAATAAGTATGCTGGGCGTTATCAGTCAATCTGTAGACAAGTGCCCGAGTTCTTGATATTCTTTAATGAACTTATGATAATGCAGTTTGAAATTCTCGTCGCGTTCGAATCTATGTTCTAATTTCAAGAATCTTTTTTCCGCTACGTCATAAGAATCTTCGACATTTTCCTTTAACGGTATTTTCACTACAAAATTTCCATTTTCATCACGTTCTGTTGTTTCTACGAAATGATTATCGCACCGTCGCAAATTTTCGTCGGCAAGTTTTATGTTATAAAGAATTTGTAGGGTTTGCTTAGCAATCTTGAAATTTGGCAAATGACCAGTTACAGACGGTACTATTAAATATGATACTTTCAATGAAAAATTGTTTATCTGTGATTGAAGTCGAACTGTCGCTTTACCAATGGCATTCGACTGCGTTTCATTCAAACCTGTAACTCGTAAGTTGACAGATGTACAAGAAACGTTCAATTTATTGCAGAATTCCTCAGTTATGAAACTACTTTGAGATCCCGCGTCTATTAATGCCCGAGCTATAGAAGTCTTATTGTTTTTAACATAAATTTAACCCGTACTAAAATCGTGGCAAGAAGTACTTGATCTCATTCGGAAAAAAACGTTATGATAAGTTGACGTTTTCTTGTGCAACATCCCCAATATCTTTACCATGTTGTAGAGTTCCGTAGGACTTGGCTGAGCTTTACAGATTTTACAAGGTCCAGAAAAACAGTTTTTTTTCAATATGTCCCGGCCGTGAACAATTAAAACAACTCCGCACAGTCCTGAATGTATTGATCATTTTTGAAATACGAACAACTTATCTTTGACGATAAAAATGACTTATGAACAGGTGATCTGCTAGACTGTTTCTCTTTTTTTTTCCTTTCATATGTTTGTCGTTTTCACTTCGCTCCAATAGGTCAGCACGGTCTTTCAAAAACCAATTCATATTTTCCAAAGTTTATGAATGAAGCCTTTTCATGCTCCCATTACCGTAATGTAATATCATCTAATTCAATTTTTATTAAATAAATGAGGAGAGTGTCCCAAGCATGAGCAGTAGGCTCATTAATCGCAGTTAGAACTCTTAAATGTTTTGCGATACAATCGATCATTCTTCTCAGAGTAGCCGATGACTCTTCTTGTATTTTATCTGAACCGAAAAGTGCTCTGACGTGATTTTGAACCAAAATCCGACTGTTATTTAAGTGTTCACATATCAGATTCCACGCTAAGTCATAGTTATAGAATCTCAAAACTCCAAAACTAGCTTTAATTTTTAACACACGAGCACTTAAAAATGCTCCAGAAAATGATACTACTGGATATTTGTAAGCGCTGTGTTTTGATGAATCTTGGAGTCAAAGGTATCCCTAAATTCTATGTTCGTCTTCACTATCGTCTCGAAATGCTGGACAAATTGATCGGCGAACGGTAATTTCAAAAATAAGATAATCTTTTTGTGAGAAAATAAGATAAACCCTATAATATACTTGCCAAAAAATACGAGACAATGTTACAACTTTGAAAATACGTGATATTTTTCATTGAGAGATGTTACGGAATAAAATTGACAGAGCTGCTATCTCGAGCATTTATACTTAATCGCTCGTCTAATGGGGATAGTCAGGGAATCTTGATCAGTAGACAATCGAGCTAACTGGTGCCCTATTCTTGGATCACTCGCAGTTTTGAGAATACGCTGATGCTAAGCTGAGGCAGATCTGATTTGTCTCTGCTTAGCAACAACGTATACGTTGAACGAACCTGTGGTTCAAGAATTGACCCCCTAGCCTGGTGAAACGGAATCCGGTTACACTCCGTTAATCGGGCTCCACCTCGAAAATAAAATTTTTTGGCAGAACTTACGTATTTTGGCCTCCTGAACAAAAATTCAAATCAATTTTTTGGGGCTCTCAACTAGTTTCGGACTCCCAAAGATAGGAAAACGGGGTTTTAAGTCTGTGTTTGTTTCTCAGCCAATTCCGCTCGAAATTCCTCCTATCAGCACAATATACACTATCTATTGTTCATCAATCAAATTACAAATTCAAATAAAAGGCTGGTAAAGCGAGGATATCTTAAGTTTCACTGTAGCCCACATGACTAAAGTTCAGCATCTTCATTATGCAACTTGCATTTTTTTTATATTCCAATTTATCTGGCTCTGGTGTAAGAACCTGAAAACTTAACAGTTCCTGTGATATTGTTATTTCTAGATATAATTACAAAGCCATAATAGACACGACCCAAATATAAAGAAGTTCTATGAGCTTTGCACAATTCAACTTTTCAAGGAAGATACCCTCCTAAACACCCAATATAACTAGGGGATGATATTTCATGATTCTAAATACAAAGGAGTTCTATGAGCTTCGTACAATTCAGTCATAGTACAGAGCTGAGAACACTTTTTTGCCACCTATTACCATTAGGATGAGTGATACAGTGTTGTGCAAACAAGATCTTGGTGATAGATATGTCGTTTGTGACAGAACCCTGGTACATTTCTGTCAAAAATGGCACATTCCTTTCAAGAGTATTCCGATTAAGATGTCTAGAAGGATGGTGCTGGGACCGATGCGATATTGTTTAGAATTTTATGGCGACACTTTTCTGTCATTAGTGTCATTTTTACGTATCGTAAATGCAACACATTAGTACATTACATTTCGAATCTTAGTGAAAACAGCAATTGCGCTTGTGCAGTGACGTGTCATTTGTAGGTGCATTAATAGAATTAGTTCGTCAATATGAACAATGCGAACATCCTTAAATGAAAAACATAAAGATTTCAACAACAGTTTCATAATGTTATGAGTGTTGCATGAATGGCAACATTTTCTTAGTGAAAATGTAATGATAGTGTAATGTTAATGTATTTATAATGATCGTTGCATGAATCAGCCTTGTGGAACTGATTTGATGTCGAAAAGCCATGATGCTTATTGTCATAGTAGGCATGTGTCGCCAAGTATACCCCAAACATGCCCAGGTATAACTCGGTACACCATCCTTCTAGAAATCTTAATTCCGATTTAGTAAGAGAAATAAGAAATTTCAAAACTGGAGTTGACTCCCTGAAAGCAAGAAATGTATAGTCTTAAAGCAGAAGCCAATTCTCTAATCACTGAGCAGAACACACTGAAAACTGAGATAGATTTCCTAAAAAATGAGGGGGTACGGACTATTTTAGTGGAGCTACCTCAAATGGAAGCGTTATTATGGAATTTATATAGCGTCAAAAGAGAAGATAATATTATGATAGCGAGTATGATAGCAAATTTACGAAAGTCACAGAAAGCCACCCCACTGCAACGGAAAGAAAATTATGGAAAAATTCTTGAAGATCTACTCCAAAATCACAATGTTGATCTTGACAACATAAATGGTTCGAGTTGGGAAAGTTGCGTCCGACAAGAATAGATTAATTAAAGTGATGCAATTACTATATTTAGGAACAAAAAAATAATAGACATAGTATTTCCTCAGGTTAAAAGGCTATTCAGTGATCAAACAAAAAAACAAAAGGAATATTAGCTAAATGTCAAACAACAATTACGGGAATTAATATTGAAAGGCGATAATACAAAAGCGATTAAATAATATGTTAATAATGTACCTACCATTATAAATACAAACTCAAATAGAAAAAAACAAATCCTTATATATCGCTGAAATTAAACATTTTATATGATACAGAATATAGAAAGCTTTGCTGCCCACAGAGATGAAGTAATTGAAACAATTTCACCCTAACAACCATCTATAATGTTGTTAGTGAAAACGGCACTACTCTCGAGATTGAGGATAATGAAATAATGGTACCGAGCTATAAAACGATTAGGTTTGATTCTTCCACGCGGCATACAGGTGTTTTTATATGTTCAAAATCTCATCTTCAATACCCGAGTTTGAAAAGCTATATTTTTTAAAATCACTATTGGTGTTCAGTTAAAAAACTAGTATAATAATGCTAAAATGTTAATTGATGCACTTTATCATTCACCAAATGCAAGTCATACAATATTTCTAGACCATTTTGAAAATATATGTGAAGATCTTTCCCAATCAAAATTAAATTAAAATATGAGTTTTACTCTACACGTCTGAAAAATGACCTATATGGAATTATTCAAAATGTGCAAGAATGTACTAGAAGATATATATATATATATATATATATAGATAGATCTTTATTGAAATAGGAATCCTAATATACCAATTCACTAGAAAATAATTCGAGCATAAATAAAATATATCCATAGTAATTTCTGAAAAAAAGAAAATATACATTACTGACATTTCTCAACTACATGAATCAAGAAGTGAAATGGTAAGTTAAAATAACAAAATTGAACATAATTGCATCAAATATTTTCACCAAGATTACATATCTTTACAACAAAGAACAGTTTCCCAATAAACAACTAAACGACATAACAAAAAGTCACTGATCAATTATGAAACACTTCAGATTTTTTTTTAATATAAAGGGAAGAACTATTCCTTACTGAAACAGGCAGCTGGTTAAATTCATGGAATACTTTGAAAACCAAAGATTTCATTGTGCTTTTACGATTTGTTTTAGGCATATATAAATTATCCTGGTTTCTGGTGAAGTTAGTATGTACATCTCTATGGAGAATCAAGTTATTCTTGAAATGAGTTGGTGCCAAATTATTCCGTATCTTGTAAACAAAAATAATAGAAAGATACTTTGTGAGACAGATAAAAATTTCTACGTATTAAGCATAGTAACAATAAGTATATGTTTATTTGATTTCAAAATGATTATCATCCCACTGTTTTGCATTTTTGCAGTTGATTTATTTTATTAAGGTCAAGAGAATATAATAGTGCAGGGCAATAATCAAAGTGTGGTTGGATTATTGTGTTATAAATCGTTATTTTGGCTTCAATTGAGAGTGTATGTGCAATTCTAGAAAAAATTATAACACTTTTGATATTTTTTGTGCATATATCCGAAATGAGTTCCAAAAGCCAAGCAGTTATCTAAATGAAATCCTAGGTACTTCAATGATGAAACTATTACTATTTTTTCATTGATCAGCTGTAAGTTGATACTATTGATATCAACATCCAAACTAAAATCGCTACTAGCAAACAGGGTATCATCGGCAAAAAGATTAATGAGTTCACAGGAACTCCCACACCATTCATAACTTCAGATGACACAGATCCATTGAAGCGTATTCTTTGTTTATGATTACTGAGGTAGTCATCCATCCAGTCATAAAGACTACCAGTTATATCATATCTCAAAGTTTAGTTAATAATATTTTGCGATCAATTGTCTCGAATGCCCTTTTGGTTCCAAGAGAAACGAATATAAAAATGAAGTGATTCAAGAAAATAAAAGACCATCATAAAGAATAGAACTCACTCTGGCTTCAATCATATTTCTCTTCTAAATGAGAACAAAATCTCTCGAGGTGAAAACAGGTTTTTCAACAAAAAATTAAGTAAGTTTATGTTTTTCCTGCAATATACTGGCTCTCGTGTGCGATACAGTCTTTTTTGACAAAAAAGACCACTATGTTGGGAAGAGTCTTGACAGACTTCTAAAATCAATTTGATTTTCATTATAATGGAGTCGTGAACCCTGCATGAATTGGAAAAATCTCTATTTGATTTCCTCTCCCGGAATTGCCTTTTTCTTCACTTCAAAATAAAGAAAGATGATATTATCAAGCCAGTTTCAAATTTGTGATGTACCTACTTTATTTATAAAATTCTAATATTTTTCACTACTAGTGAAGTGTGGCGTATAACAACCAACGTTCAATACGAACCACCAGAAAATATGTGTTCCGTGGGTAGATTTATCGGACGAAGTTAAATATACCTCAACTTTATCCGACATTGTATAATGGTGCAACATTTCAATCAGATTATTCCAGCCAAAAGTAATGCACCAATTGTTACTATTCGGCATGGTATTTGCCAGAATATATTTTCTTCATCCGCCGTCGGAAAAAGTGAAAACTCTCCGATGGATTTTTCGCGACAAATAAAAATTTGAATCAGAAAGCTGTCAGATCGTCGTATCATCGTATTTCGGATCTCTTTGAATCCAGCTTAATTTCTTTTGACTGTCTCATATTTATTTTAATGTTATTTTATTTATTTATTTCAACTGACAGCTTCCAAACAGAACGGGGTTCTGGTATAAGGAAGTTAAAATATTAACAATGATAATTATATAACCTAATAATACATTTACAATGGTTGCTTGTACTTTGATGAACATCATTATTCTAGTAGTTTGTTTTTCAGTTTTTTCGAAAAAATTTGTATGGATCTGGAAGATTTAATTTCTTCTGGTAATTCATTAAATACTTCTATTGAGCTTGAAATAGGATTGTTTTTACCCTTATTGGTGTGAATAATGTTTAGATGATAATTATTGAAAGTTCTAGTATTATAATTGTGTACAGTAGAATTTTTAAAGAACAAAATATTACTTTTCTGAAGTTTTTTCGTTGATTTGTATATATATTTGGCTTTTTCGAGTTTTATCAAACAGTTCAACGTCATGTTATCAGTCATTTTGTATAATTCCGACGATGGAGTGTCCCACGGTTTTTCATAAATTATTTTGATTGCTTTGTTCATTAAACGATAAACTATATTTTTTTGTTTTAGATTGCAAGAAGACCAAATTGTGATTAGGTACCTTATACATGAAAGAATATATGAATTATATAATAGAATTTGTACATATTTATTCAAGTAAGGCATTCTTTTGATTGCTCCTAGAAACGGAACAATCGTTTTTTTAATTTTATTTATGTTTTTCAAAATTCAATTTATTATCGATGATCAGACCTAAATATTTATGATTTTGAACTTCTTTAATTAGCTTATTATTTATTTTTATATCAAGTTTCACATCATTCATATTTTTCTGTTTAAAAATTATATAAACCGTTTTTTCTGAACTAATTGTGAGATTGATGTTTTTTATCCATTTTTCTATTAATTCCATATCATGTGTTACTTCCTGTTTTAAGTTGGTGATATTTTTTCCAGAGTGAAATATAGCAATATCATCTGCAAAAGAAAAGTGCTTTCCATATAAATTGAGTTTCTTTATACTGTCTACATATAATAAAAAGATAATTGGAACCAAAACAGAGCCCTGTGGAACTCCAATTGTAGATAATTTTTCATCACTTGTGCAATTATTGACATTTGGAGGATTCCAGAAGAAAATAGAATCAGCAGAAAATACCTATTGGAAACAATAATTTATTACTAAGATCATCACACTTTCAAAAATGATATTTACAATATGGAAATGCATTAAAAAATACCATCTATAGTCGGCTTCACGATGTTTTAGTTATGTGTGTTTTCCGGTGGGGGAGCCATACAATTACCGGACGGGTATCTTTTTTTGAAATTCTCTTTTAGAATGGGATCAACAAGCCATATACCTTCTACTTGATTTCCAAGGGTAATCCAGTTTGGTTGAATATTATGGGGCCTACCAAAAAGCTCGATTTTTCTTGTACCCGGTGACAATCGTTCGATCATGCCTGTAAAAACAATCAGATAAGCGCTAGTGGTTCAGTAATGCTCATTATCTAAAACTAAACTATTTGAAACCTGTTATAAAAAACAAATCGAGTCGATATCAAATAAGAAAAATTTCAGATTTATGTACATTCAACACTCCTTTTGGAAGATAAATTCAATAGAGCTCCACTTGTAACACCATCGACTAGCAATAAAGATTTATTTTGTTTGTTTGTTTGGTAGTGTTCCTAGAATATTAAAAAAAAAAAATCAAAATACTTTGCGAAATATATTTCGATGATGTAATAATTGCAGACTTTGATGAGATATCTCATGATAATGAAGAATTTTTATATATGGGCGATAAAAAATAAGGTATCATTCAATTTCGAACAGTTATAATATAAACATAAAGAGACTAAGTTTCTCGGACAAATAATTTCAGCAAAAGGTGTAACGCCTAATACAGAGAATGTTAAAGCAGTATCGGCGTCAACACTCCTGAGAATAGAAACTCAGTTTTGAGAATTTTTGAGGAATTTTTCTTCAATTTTCCTCCAAATATCTCAGAATTGACCGGTAAATTCTCCTGCTTTGAAAATTTTTGAGCTAAATTTACCAATTGTAATACAATGTTATACATCAAGTGAAGGTCTTGTCAAAATAGGGTAAGCCTCGAACATTCTATAACCAATCTAGAAGGAGAAATTTACAATGCAATGGTATATTCAGATCCGGATCATATTATCAGATGTGTGAGTAGTTCATATCAAATTGAATTTCAGAAATCGAAAAGAAAAAAAGACTCGAGTTGAGAAATTATCAAAACATCTCCAACTTTATTAATACTTCTTCAGAAGTACTCAATGATACAGAGAAATTTATTTTATTTGAAGGAATGAGTTTCGCATTGATCATAAAATATTACCTATGTTAGACATCTTAGCATCTATCGAAACAACAGCTCAACAGTTACCAAACGATATTAAAAATGAATTAAGCATTTGAAATAAAATATTATTAGCAAAAACCTTCACTTAACATTGAACTCTGAATTGAAGTTCACCAAAAATGTAGAAGAGCCTCATAGTACCTCTTATCATTTTCTGGCAAACACAGCATCATTTTTCTTACGGCTCCTTTTTTCTCTTTAGGAATACCTACGCTTTTTGTCATCCCTCTGGGAATTAATTCTGCAAGTACTGGAATTTTATTCATCTATGATTCATTTCTTCGGCGGGTTGCACGAGGAATTATGCCCTCTAAGGAAACCTGGGTATAGGAATCTTCTGAGTGGCTTCGTTTGAAAAACACCTGTCAAGTCACTTTTCTTGAACAAAACTGAAGTTACTTTTGAGAAGGGATATTGTACCTCAACTTCGCAGAACATTCTTCAAAATTCTTAAAATCCTCATATCTGACAAAAAGATTGTTTCTGTTAACTTCCTTTAACTCTTTCATAAACCCCAAAGGTGAAAAAAAACCTTCAGTTTCATATGTTTTTCTATTTGACAGTGGATGTTGTCAACCTCTTGGACTGTGCCATGCCCAGGAATCGAGTATTCCACAGTGATTGTTTCAGATTGAAATTATTTCTAAGTATATCTAAAACACTGAAGGCAATGAATGAGTTCCTCTGCTGGGACACACAGCTATCACACCAAGTTATGAGATGCTCAATAGAATTATCTTCTAAGATACGTTTTACCATCTTCTTGAAGGCACTTGCCAAGCAGTTTCCTGTGC